>JAMKCH010002924.1:0-37321 GCA_023653785.1 Ophioderma brevispina | reverse complement strand
TACATGTCATGTACTTGTATACATTGACATTAACTGACCTTGTTGTGATCTGCATATCATATAACCATACCCCAAAACAGGGGGTGTACTTTCTAAATACTTGGTGATGAAAGCTACTGAACTGTGCCAAGGAAATGAGATTTTACTAGCTCATAGTGTTTGTTGCCTGAAGATTCTGGATCAAATTTCAACCATCCCGGAAGGGTCTATACGCTACTTACCTCTTTTTCTTTTTTAACACTGATGTCAGTGGTAATTCCTCCAACAAAATGACTCTGGCAGTAGTAACAAAACGGTTTATTTCCCTCAGACGGAATAAAGAAAAGAGTTTGGGCTACAGTGGAAATAATGGGGTTAATGTATTATGTGAAGATTAGGTGATATAATCAGCTCAGCTGGAAATTCGTGAAATGAGAGCATGCCTTGGAACTACATTCGCAGAAAATTTGAATTTGGGAGGAAATTTTTTGTCCAATACACATTGCAGGGAAATTGTGCAATCTTGAGGGAAATTTTGATTGTGTTCCTGTGAAATTGGCATTTTCCCTCAGTCCTAATGAAACATTTTAATGTCGACGGTCACTTCAGTTAAGTCCTCATAACCATCAAGACTTGCTACTATCTGACAATACCTACTAATACATCCAAATAGCATGTTTTCAATGAAACTTTGTTTAGTGTGACACTTGACATGTTACTTCCCTACACCAAATGCTCAAATTTTTCAAGACCACTATTTTGTTTCTTTCAGTCTTTTATCTCGCTTTTACTGCAACAAATTATTACTTTTGTTAAGACCCCTGAGTCCCTCTTCCCCAAGTCAAAGAATGTCTTCAATGTTCTGGGACACAAATAAATGTCAGATATTCAGATTATCATATAATAAAAAATACATCGGTCCCTCGACCGCTTGTGTCCGCTTGCCTATGACCTGTGCCTTATATGTGAGCGTTGGACCTCATTAACAAATGAGGGTTGATATAAAAAACTTCTAAACCAATTTGGGTTCCAATTGAACTTCACAACTTTTCAAATGACATCATTTTACATGTTCAGCTATCTTCCACTTGACCTCACAATTATCTTTGACCTTGGTATGTGACCTTTACCTCATCAACAAATGAGGGATCCCATATTGCACCTTGATTCAATCTCCAGGAGCCATCAATAATCCGTATCTCGCTTAAAAAAGTTTGACCTTACAGCCTCTGCCTAATATTTTTGACCCCATACATGCATAGTGTAATGGGTTGGGTTGGGTATGAAAAGTGATGGTTGGATTAACTAGCCTCTTGCAAAAATAAATCCAAGATGGCGTCCAAAATGGCCGCTTTTTACCTAAAAACATGTTTTTATGTATAACTTTTGATTACAACCTCCAAAAATATTGCCGTTTAGGTCATTTCAAAGCCAATCACATTTTCAAACAAAGATGAATCACCATTTAGGTATAGTTTAAGGCTGCTAAGGGACAAAATTAGGTTTAAAACCTGTTTTTTTAGCATTTTTTTGAAACAAAAAAAAAGGACTTTTTTATATGATATTTTCTTCATAGGTTGAAACCATTAACCAATGCAGTTATATTGTCCACAAATTGTTGACCTTATTCACACGCATGGCATAAAAATATCAAAAGCAGTTCTGTATACCAAAAGCAATTTATATCCTAACAAGTTCATAAAGCATTTATTTGAGATTTAAACTTTTTAAGTGCACTCTATAAAACCGATACAGAGTAACTCCTGACAAAGCTAGAGCTTTGAAAAATGATATTACATGACCTTGTGCAGTGTGAATGAATGACATGCATATGAATCAAATCTAAAATGAATCTAAAGTGCCTCAGTCAAACCAGACATGTTGTATTTTGTTCCCTGCATACTTGGATAGTGAGGGGTGGGGTGGGGGGGTCCTCCACCTGAATCCATCCCATGGAATGCACCTTTAAACATGTTTACGAATATATAGCTGTGTAGGAACAAGTGGTCACTAAAAGACCAATCTCATCCTTTTGGGGGCACCGCACCTAGAAACCCCATCTCCACTTGTGCACGGTTCTTCTGGGCACTGGCATATAAATCTTTCACAGCACTTTGATGCTTCCGTGCTCAAAAATCATAGATCACTTTTTTTCCATTAATCAAAAAAAAATCCCCAAAATGGGCCGAAATTACCTATCCTTCCTATATGTACGGACCTTTCCTCGGCTAGTGCGCCGGCCGTACAATTTTTGCATCAAATGCGTAAACGCTATCCTGAACCCTATTTAAAAACACTGCCAGTTATGATAAACGACGTAGTTTTTTAAGCAAGTATTTTCCAGTTGATATGTATATTATGGAGCAAAGTATTAAATTAACACCCCAAAAAAATGTAGACCATCGTGTAAGAAAAAAAATCTTCTTAAGTATCTCCAACCTAAAAAAAAATTGAGTATGACCCCGCCCCAAGACCCCCCCAAAAAATGGTATGACCCCACCTCCATCCCCGGCCCAAGTCTCAGATTAACCCTTTGAGTTAACAAAAAAAAAAATCCGAGTAACAGCACCCTCTTTTAATTTCGAGGGCACGTGACATAAGGGCAGTCTAGAAACAGCAAATTTCCAGCATTTATGGCATAATCATAGGGTTAAAGACTAGTAGGTCTGACAACTGGGATTTTCCATATTATCAAAAAGATTTTTGTTCAAAATCTATAAAATATTATGCACTGATTTGAAGAATATGATTAGTAAATTCTAGTAGCCCTTTCTTTATGATCCTTATCACATCCTATATCCCCGACCATGATTACAATAAGCTTACTTTCCAATTTACTAATAAACCGTCATAAAAAAACACCAAAGAATTCATATACGGATTTTATTAGAGAATTCCACACATACCTTCCTTAAATAATCATACTGCCTGCCAGATCGGCAAAGGTGTTTGTGAGTGGGCATAGGAACTGACCTCATGTCAATCAAGGGTTACAATCGAGGGTTGTGTATTGAGTCAATCCAAATCACGTTTTTGGGAATATTTCACCTCAACAGGTTCAGTGTGTTCCCACAAAATCCTATCTTAACACATAAAATTCCTGACTTCCTGCTCCTGTAGCCCCACACAGCATTAGGTACTAGGGATTTTTTAAACTGATAATGACATGTCTGTGGTTCTTAAAATGTTGGTACACTTTTTATCCCTAAGTACTGACAATAAGTGTTGTACAGTACAGTATAGGCACAATTCAATGCAGTGTGGATTGATTCAAAACACCCTCTCGGTTACAATCAAATTGGGTGCACTTGATAAAGGTCCATATGATTTTGAGCATTTGAGGTCCCCATTTTGTGCCATGAGTGCCTCCAAATTCCGACTTTTTAAAAAATGTCCGGTGAAAAGTGCCGTCGGAAGGCAATTTTTTTGTTAGTTTTGGGGATGCAAATACTGTCTAGAGATAGCTGGAGGCACAGACAAACCTTTTTCGGTCAATCCCAAGAGTGAAAATCACTCTTGGGTTTTTCCCATGCGTGAGAGTGAACAGTCTAGAGTGAATCACTCGGGAGCTAGGGTTGAAGGAAGCGTGGAGTTTATTTTCAATTTACACTTATATAGAATTGCTGGCTAGACAATATGACATATTGCACCAAGTGGAGGATTACATATTTAAAACAATAAACTACATTCCATACTGTCAAATTGAGTTTTTTTCTTTATCCACGAAAACCTGTATCCAAAAGGATTGGCCGATCCTGCCAAATGAAAAAATAGGTGATCAAGACTTGAGTCTCGATATCATCACCACACAGTCTAGAGCGCCAATTTTAAACAAAAAATAAAATTTGTAGCAATAATGCTGTGGAGAAATTTGTTGAAAATGCACAAGGTTCGTCGTTTGTGAGCTATTGCGCATTTACAGGGTAAGTAAAAGGAGTTTGGAGGAGTGGCGGTAATATCAAGAAATGTTTAAGCAATTAGTTTTATTCTTACTCCCCAATATAGCAAAAAATTGGTCGACACCAGAACAATCCAAGGTGTCAGCATGAACATGTAATTTTCATGCTATATCTTTCCATTCTCTAGGAATGCAGATGAGTTTGTAATATTGGAACAGTTTATTTGATAGAGACTATCCCCTGCAGCTTTTTAACATTAAAAAATTCAAAATTTCCTACATGATGTCTTTTTATACACAATAACAGATCTAAACCAGTGTTTCCGGAATGGCCTTATTATCAATTTTAATAAAGAATTACACCAATCAATTGAGAATATGGTTAGCCCAGTATTTCACAATATCTTTTATTAAAGGGTTCTTAATATGTTCTATAAAGAACTCAGGGTCGAAAAATTACATTTACCTAGCAGTCATGCCCAAAAGCCTGAATGAATTATGAACAGCAATTTCAATAAAACATGTGGGATTAATTCATAAACCGTTTTTTGATCAGGCCATTCTTAAAAACATTTAAAACATTATCTGCAATCCGCATACTTAAACCTCCCTTTGAACATGTTAGGATAACAGTCATTCTATTAATCTTAATCTGAAACACCATTTCCACAAAAAAGTAAACAAACAATACCATCAAGCTCCTTAAAATTGCTCTGGAGGTTGGAACTACTAAATAGGAATACAAGTTTAGCACAAGCAAAGTTTGATCCAAAGTGATCTACCAACAGTGTAAGATTCTCATCTTCCACTTTGCCAGGGTTTTTTTAGATACAGCAATTCCTTATTGAAGGTTAACATCATTACCATTTTATGTTCATTCATGGAAAGAATGAATTACCTAAATAAAAAACGAAATCGTTTGACCAATTTCATCTGTCTATTTCACACTGAACACACATTTGAATTTCTTTATAAATCGTATTTATTATAGCTTTTGCAAACCAGAAAATACAGAAATACTGAAAATGTATCCAAACGCTCCAATGTTTCCTGTAAAGAGTCATTTGTACAGTCTAAGGATATAATGGGGTCATCTGCATTAATGACTTATTTGTTAATATCTAATTTTTAAATCACCACTGATACAAGAAGACGCTTTTTTAACTTTTATTTTCTTTGATACAGGATTGAATTGCCTTAAAATTGAACATATCAAAAATAAAAAGAACGCAACTTCAGCCCGTTATATATAAGATTAATCAATCTCTGGAAATCGGGGCAAAACCAAATTTACCATAGATTTATTATACTTCCAACTAATGTTATCAAATGTCTTTTCAAATCAATAACAAAGGCATAAACCGAGTAATATTCTCACATCTTGTATAAATTTACTGATATCCAAAAGTAATCTAACATTTTCGACAATATAGGACCCTTTAAGAAGACGGTCTGATCATGATGTATAATTCGTCAAGGACAAGTTTCATAACGGTTGGCCAAGCGACTTTGTAATATTAATTAATTTTAAAATCTCCGTTAGGAGTGAGATGGGCCTCCAGTTTCCAGATATATCAAATATTTATCCTTTTTAGGAAGAGTGTAATTTATACCTCTCCTTGGGGAAACTGCAGGATAGGTTACAAAAAAATCGTTAAGGAGTTCACGAGGGCCAACTAATTTTGAGTTCAAAAAGATTATAAAATCGGATCAGTTCTCAAGATTTATATGGGCTTGACCCAGACAGCTTTTCCAAAACATTCCCCATTCGTTAATCGACTTCAAATTTTAAACAACTATCGTTATCTAGCCCCGGAAGGGGTTGTGCAAAAAAGACCTATAGTCAAGCACTATTATCATAATATTGTTCAATGGATACAAATTTGAGTGTTTTTTTTAAAGTACGAAAATTACCATACTCTTTTTCCCGTCTCAACCCAATAAGTTTGCACGTATAAAAAAAAGCATGTGCATTTTTTGATCATAAATAATAAGAACTTCTCTTGCAATGATTATGAAGTTAACATTAGTTGGAGGAACGTTTGCATGCCATATCAAGGGAATTTATGTCCTACCTAGTACGTAATACTGTTTTTTCAGTAATCTTTTTCTTCCTTATTTTAATCATTTCCAGGTATATTTGATCATTTACATGGCTACTCCTGAAATGTTTACCAATAATATTTTGATCTGCTTAGCATAATTACTATCCTTTAAGAGATTATTTAAATTCCAAAAGCCTGCGGCTAAGGAAGTGCTTGTGACTAATTTTTGTTCTTTAAACTGTTCTAAGGCAGTCAGTTTTACAAGCATAAATCTCGGTATACTAGACGGTGTAGTATGTGTGTTTCAGAAAATTTTGGTTCAAGTGGAAAGAATGACAATAATATTAAACTGGGGAGTAAACTGTACAGGAGTCTGGGTAACCATCGAGTTACAAGGGTTTTGCGGCGGTGGTGACCCTAAACGCGAGACCAGAAAAGAATACGGATTGGAAGAAATGGATAGCCTATCCTAGACCAGATCTGTTCAAAAGGACACTCTATCCGAGACTCAGGGCCAGGCAATATTATCAATGGAATTAAAAACCAGGGATTTACCACTCCATTTGAGCTATTTATGGACTTTTAATTCCGTTTGAGCATGATAATAATACAAAAATCATCATTAAGATTCAAATCAATTCAGATCAAATAAAAATTATGACGATTTATACTCTACCCCTGAAATGAAAAAGTAAAATTTGATACACCTATGTGAGGACTGACAAGACATAGGGTGAATTGTACCCTATTGCAAGTCGCGAGACATCCCAGGTCTCTTCTCGCATTTTTTGTAACGCGGGTGAGTTACTCGGACCAGACTACCCAGTGCCCCCCCCCCCCCCCGACTTTATTAAGTTTGGGTTCTCTGAACATTCTACACAGGATCTATATACTGATTTAATGAGTATGTCTTGTTTAGGAATAAACAAGTAAAAGGCTAATTCCAGGCTTGTCTATCACAGTTCTTAAAGCTTGGGTCAAACAAAACTTTGTAAATCCACAAGATAGGCTCTTAGTTTATTATTAATCCAACACAGGAAGACTACACGTGCCAATGGTAATGAAAGTAAATAGGTTAGTTTGTGTATGAGCGTGCAAACGTTACCAAAGCCTCTCGAAAAGGGTTGTTGCAAACGATAAGACAAAACACTTTTTTTTTTTTAATTTCAATTTCAATAAGTTTTATTGAATCTTTCGTTCAGTTAATACATTACATAATGATAAAATAAAATTGTAGGACCATTGATATCTGCAGCAAAAAAATTTATATTAACACAACACTTCCATTGGGTAGGCTGTCAAACCTTCGGTGTATGGCTTGAAATAAGAAAATTTGCTAATTTTAGAGAACGTGTTCATCATCGGCATTGAAGGTTCTATAGTTGTGATGTCAGTAGAGCAATGTTATGACTTATTAGAATTTTAGGTATCAATGGAATATAATGTATTTACCAACTTTCCAACGATGGCTTAATTAGTTTTAAAAAAAAAAATGGTAAATAATAGGGCGGCACATATTCCTTCAACTGGTAGGCTACAAAATACCTTAGGTATATCATTTGCCATTAAAGTTAAAGCACTTGATATCCACGTAAACATGCTTAAGGATGTGTTTTAAAAAATATTTGATAATGTACAGATATAAATAAGCATTTTGCCATGTATTTTTAAAAATGACACCTACGTGACCCCCCCCACTGTTTTTTAAAAAAAAATGTTCAGTTAAAATAACGTCTTTTTGACTGGTAAGATAGTACGCACAAACAGGTTTAAAACGCTTTTGACAGTTTTTGCCCGTTTTCGAGCCTTTTTACGTTATTGCACGTTTCAGTCCCGGCGACAGTCAAAACAAGTTTTTTACAGAAACATTTTCAATAAGCTGATAATGCATGAAAATGTGTACTTTCAGTGAGGGGGATTTTGGTCATGAGTTTTTGCATGATCAAAAAAAAGGCCGCACAGTAAACAACTTCTCTGGGGTAAACTGATTAATGACCCTTCGTTACAGAATAACTTCGTTTCTGAATAAGGTATAACTGTAATTTTGTGATATGACTACCGTGTATTAGGTCAAATTGTAGAAAACAATGGCTAATTATGATTGGTCTGGAAAGTCAATGGAACATTAGATCCGAATTTTCATTTTTGTTAAACAATAAACAGCCAAAAAAATGTGATTTTTTCAAATTTGCACCTTAAATAATCTTAAACTAACAATTTTGATATCACGTGTAGATAAATTAATTCTCTTTCAGATGACCACAAATTGCGTTCCAGGTGGAAGATCGCAATCAAAAGTTACTGCTAAAATCGGTTCGTTAGTCAAATCGGCGGCCATTTTGGACGCATCTTGGATTTTATTTTTGTCAATCGTTAAAAAATAATCCACATCGGTTTTGATGCCAAGATGGTTCCCTACTTGAATTAGTCACCAAAATTTTAGAGACAGCCCGGGCAAAATATTTCAGTGTCAAGATCGTTGGCTCACTAAAACAAGTTGGTGCCAATTGAACTTCAACTTTCAAAATGAGGTCAATTTTACTTTTTAGCTTAATTTTAAACTTGACCTTCACATGACCTTTGACCTTGTATGTGACCTTTGACCTTGGTAGTGACCTGAACCTTGTAGTGACCTTAACACATCAACAAATGGAGGATGCCATGATGCTGTGACCAAGTTTGGTCTAAATCCATAAAGTATGAGGAATACAGGCAAATGTAACCCTTTTTCACACAGTAACAACAACCGACAACAGAATACAGACTCGTGGACAAAGTGATTTCTATGGTCTTCCTGCCTTAGGGCAGGGTGACACAAAAATAAGACTTTATATAAAGTGTTAAAAGGTGCGGTTCCAATCATCTTGGGACCCCCGATTTTTAACCGAAGTAGTATTAATTTTTATATTCAATGAGAGGCCAATTTTCTTTCATTGTCGTGGTCAGGATTTGAGCCTTAAATCCATTTCATTACCAGGATATAAACAAAATACCATACAACCGCAAGTGTGTCCCATGGTACTTGATAGGGCGTAGTGCAAGCACAGGGTCTCATATCATGTTAAGAGAACACAACAGACAAAATCGGAACAGCACTTATTATAGTACTAATTGAATCGGAAAAAAATATATAACGAGTCTAAGCTGTGGGCCGCTCCATCAAAACATAACATTTAGTGACACTACATACACACAGTCGTAACCATTTTTAGATGACACATACACACAGACACATGCACAATGGATTGCTAAGTGGTACTGCCAGCTATTGCTGGCCGCCCACAAAAATGCTTAGACTTGCTCAAAAATGTACACAACCTTAGGAAAGTGCTGGAACAGGGCAAATGTTGTTGAGGCACCAACTTCCCAAAAAAATCTTAGCGAATCTTCCCAAAGTTGAATCAAAAGTGTCCACAAAAAATCCTACCAGTTAATATTGCATTCATCTTTGTACTTCATTAGTTTGAAAATTACACATAGTGCATCCAAAAGTTTTAAAGTAAGAAAATTTAGTCTTAGACTCACAGAAAAATCTTGACTGATACTAATGTTTGCTCATTTTTTGCTCACTATTTTTGCAATCTGCAGTACATATTCCACTCATTTTATGCTTTTATATTTTAATTGTTGCTTTCTGAGTGTTGATGGTACTCCACTTTTTACAATTCAACAAAAATTCAAGAAATTACAAGATGACCATTTGGAGGCCCATTTTATACAACTGGTTTAAAGGTGCAACAAGAGATTTTGGGCATCCAAATATTGTGTCACTAATAGTAATTTCAAAGAGATCAAACACTCAATAGTTTCTTACCTTGTATTATGCTACAGAAAGTCTTAAAAGAGAAAAACTACATCGGTCCTCGGACCGCTTGTGTGTCGCCTGCCGTCGCGGTTAGTGAATATTAGACCTAACATGACCTTTGACCTTGATAGGTGACCTTTGACCCAATCAACAAATGAGGGATCCCATGTTTGCACCTATGATTCAAGTTGGTTCCATTTAACTTCCAACTTTCATTTGAGGTCAATTTTACATTTTCAGCTATTTTACAACTTACCTCACTACCTTTGCCCTTGGCATGTGACCTTTGACCTCATCAACAAATGAGGGATCCCATGTTGCCACCATGATTCAAGTTTGGTTCCCATTGAACAACTTTTTCATTTGAGGTCAATTTTACATTTTCAGCCTATTTTACAACTTTACCTCACATGACCTTTGACTTGGCATTGACCTTTTTTTTGACCTCATCAACAAGGTGGGTATGCCATTTTGCACCGTGACCCAAGTTTGGTTTAAATCCATCAAGGTATGTGGTATTACATGCAAATGTTAACCCTTTTTCCAACAGCCTCACGACATCAACAACATCATCCAACAACAGACAACTCAGTGGGACAAAGTGATCCCTAATGTGTCTTCCTGGCCCCTTAGGCAGGCGACACAAAAAGGTGGTACTGATTCTTATAATTTTCCAAGGGAAAACACGGCTGAATTTTGTATTTGCCCTATAGGAAAAAAAAAATGAGAAATTCCTCACATTTTTTTGTACCAAAGCAACACTATCTCAGCTTATCCTTTCATATGAGGATATTGTTTAATGGAAAGCTGGAAAGGACACCTGATATGTGAAATCTCTTGTTGCACCTTTAAGGTTACTTACCCTGGAGTTTTGTTAGCAGCTACAATGCTTGGTTGTTGTTGCTTCAAAATATCAAGTTGTTCCTTATGCTGGGCTCCTTTGATATGCAGCTGCCAACTCCACTCTGCCTTACAGGTTACATTACACACATGGCATCGCCACTTACTACCATCGGCATCGGGACTCTCCGCTTGAAGGTTAATTTCAATCTTCTTCTTTGCCTTTGGCGCAATTATAGGCCGTGATGTCAAAGCCTTAAAAGCTTTGCTTTGGTTGGACTTCTCAGCAGAACTTTCTTCTGCTTCTGACTGTGGCTTCTTTTTTTCAGCAGAATGACTTCTCTTCCTTCTTGGAGAGTGGAATCTCCTGCGAGGAGATTGAGATTTCCTCTGTGGGGAACGTGAGCGAGATCTCCTGCGTGGGGACCTGGATCTCCTCTTGGAAGACCGGGATCTCCTTATGGTGACCGGGATCTCCTCCTGGGGTGACCGGGATCTCCTGCGTGGGGATCGGTATCTCTAGGAGATAACAGATCTCCTCCTCAGGGAGATAGACCTGATCTTCTGTTTCTGGAACCACCCTGATAAATAATAAAAAAAACTTTTATATTATAAAGATATAATTTTTATAAATGGCCACAGTTATATTATACCCATCCTTGCACCTTACTCTGCACCATGTCTACTGCTGTTAACAAACTAAAGCATGAGATAGAGAGTAGGTGTGAAGGCTACTTACGTTGATTATGTAAACTGCTACCATGGATTTGAAATCACACGATCAATTACCAAACATTCGTCTTTAACATATTTAAGGGAGGTGAACCCTAGGTGCTTTTGTTTTTACACAAATTTTTGCACCATTTTAAGCATCAAACTGTGTTCTATTGTTACCAATAAAAGGTTATCAAAGCAGACGATCCTGAGTTGTATTTTTTTTGCCGATTTAAAAAAGCATTTGACCATTTAAAGTCACAAAAACACATGGTCATAACGGCGGGATTTAAGCACATACACGCGTCAGGCGAAAGCGCAGCATGCGTCGGCCGGGTGAATTTTTTTGCTGCGTAATGAAAGCGTGCCGTGTTTTAATGTACTTTTGCGCGAAAGCCATCTTGGAAAAAAGAAAAATAATATTGAAAATTTGGTAAAAAAAGCGCTTAATTTAGACCAGATGAAATTTCAATTTCTTCTGATTTTGGGAGTTGAAGACAAGAGGTTTGATTCAATATTGCTAAGATGTATTTCATCACTTACACAACAGCCCAATTTTGAAGTTTAAAGGTAAAGTTATTTGAAAAGAGGGGACAGCTTGAAATGGCGCGAAAAGTAAACCTTTTACTAAAAACACAGATTTCTCAAGTTCAATTTTCGCAAAAATTTACAAATGTTCAGAGAAGATAAACTCCAAAAATACCGAGTAAAAGGTAAGGTTTTAACTTTCCTACGATAGCAATCGGTCTTCTCTAGGGACGGTTTTCTCAATTTTAATTTTCGGTTCTAACTGAAGATATTCTCCAATATATACTCAAATTTTGGAAAGGAAAAGGTAAAAATCACACTTTTTTGAACATTTTTCTTATATTTCGAAAAGCTTTCGATTATTTAAAAATGAAAAAAAACGGTTTTTCCCTAGATAAGTTTGTCTTGTCTCTAAAAAATAACATACGAAATAATGGAAAATTCAAAGTGTTTTTGTTATGCTGTCTGAAAAATTTGGGGGCAAATCATGTTTGTTTAGTATTTTTCTCAAAATACGGCAAGTTTTACTTTAATCTGAATGCCATCATCGGGTTCATTGTCAAATTTTCTTCTAGAAATGTACTTTTACATAACAATAATAAATATTTGCACAGTTACAAACCAAAATAGATACTCGGAACTCAAGGTTGACACTGTCCTTAACATAAAAACTGATTAATTCATGTTCACCTCGTATATAGCACGTAACGCGGATTGGTCAATACGCGTTACATGCCCATGTATAAACAAGTGTTAGACATAGACGCTGTGAAGAACGCCAAAAGGGGGTAAAAAATCATGCCCCAATATCAGGCTGAATTTTATATTAAATAATTTGTAAGTAATTAGTACCCCAAGTACGGTGAACATGAACGGTGAAAGCGTATAAACAAGCAGTCATACCCAAGATCCTATGAATGAACCCCTAAGTAGGCACTTGATGAATCATTATTCCTCTGTCAGAAGAGAAACCACCTCAAGGACCCTTCTACTCACTGCATTCTTGCATTAGAATTAATGCAATTTCCATTACTTCCTGCTGCAACTCCTGTCGCCTGGTCAACCCAGGTCAAAGGTTGCAGTAAATTTAGAGAATAGGGTCATGATTGGGGACAAGCGTTAGCCTCTTTCCGACGACTTTGAAGAAAACGATACCATTATTTTAAGTGGAAGAACAGGCCGAATTCTTCCACGCAAAAATAATGGTATCGCCGTTTTCAATTCGTCGTAAAGAGGCTACCAGTTCACAAAGTCATACCTTTTTTTTCTTAAATAGCTTTACAATTGAATGTCATCTTTAATATCCAATTTTGCGATACTTTATCTGCCTAAATACAACAGAATGACGCCACCACCAAGTGACAAACTTGAAACAGCCTGTTGAACGCAACGAACATACCCAATGACGTAATGTTGGCAGTGCGCGTGAACGTAGCAAACCGTGCACTTCAACCTCCAAACAACGTGAATATAGCGCGTACTTCCTGGGTTCAATTGTCGAATTGAACCTGGGCCTCTCCAATTAATTGCTTCCATTTTCAAAGCTGTTTAAGAACTGTGAATATATTTCAGTGCAAAATAAGGCTTGCTGCAACCCTACTGCATCACCAATCATTTTAACTTTTGTGGCATATGAAATCGTGGTTGTCAGTATCTGCAGTAATTGCTAAAAATTTTGGTAGGCTGCCTGCAGTGCTGCACTGCAATGCAGCAAAGTATGAATGGACCTTAAGGTTTGACACGTTGAGAGATGGACAAAATTAACTGAGACAGCTTTTAAATTGGCAAGATTTGAACATGAGGTTAGTTTAACAACAACTCTGTCATTAATTTGGGTACCGTCAACCTGAACCACATATAACAGGGGGAAAAAATGAAATTGGTTCTATTATTCAAAATGGGGTCAAACTATTTTCTTTTATGTCGTGATAAATTTTTAGATCTAGTATCTGGTATCCGAGGACAAAGCCCATTTTTTGGATTGACATGTGAGCAAGTCCGACCATCAGATGTTTTGAGGACCAAATGGTGCGACTAGAAGGAATCACAACCATTGTTAATGATTTTTTTTAGGCACTCAATAATTTGGCTACTCTTTAAAACCCTCATCCAATTACAACCAACTAAATCTCTTGAAAGCTGAACAGGTATGAAAATTAGGGGTTCATTTACATGATTTTGGGATGAACGCTACCAAAATCCTATGAAGACCCCGTTCATGTTTATCGTACTTTCTACTAACTATGTACTACAAACTATCATGATCCCGGCTTGAATTGGCATGGGTCACTGCAGCCATGTATGAATTAGGGGGTCATTCATGGATTTTGTGGGTATGAACGCTTGTTAATGCCCGAGGGCTTGCATTCATAAAAACGTTCAATACCCCATATCCTATGAATGAACCCCGTTCATGTTTATCGTACTTTCTGCTAACTATTAACTGCTAACAAAAGATCATATTCGGCTTTGGAAATTGCAGCGTCACTGCAGCCATGTATGAATTAGGGGGTTCATTCATAGGATTTTGGGTATGAACGCTTGTTATGCCCGAGGGCTTGCATCATAAACAACGTTCATACGCAAAGCCCATGAATGAACCTGTTCATGTTTACCACGTACGTTCTGCCAACTATTACTTACAAAATATCATATTCGGCCTAAAATTGCATGCGTCACTGCA
This sequence comes from Ophioderma brevispina, assembly GCA_023653785.1. Classification (NCBI taxonomy): domain Eukaryota; kingdom Metazoa; phylum Echinodermata; class Ophiuroidea; order Amphilepidida; family Ophiodermatidae; genus Ophioderma; species Ophioderma brevispina. Next base: position 22,829 of record JAMKCH010002924.1, on the reverse strand, counting down.
GCAGATAATGAATTAGGGGTTTCATTCATAGGATTTTGGGTATGAACCGCTTGTTAATGCCCGAGTGCTTTTTTTCATGCATAAACAACGTTCATACCCAATAGTCCCATGAATGAACCCCGTTCATTTACGTACTTTTCCTGCCAACTGTACTCTTCAAAATTAAATCAATTAAATATCATAACGGGCATGAAATTGGCAGATTTTGACCACTTTTGCATTTGTCCACAGCAGCCATGAAAATGCTTTTCATGGTCCCATTTGAAACGCATATTGACCAATCGCGTATGCCGCTACACACAAGGTAAATATGAACGCTTGTTATACATGATCATGTGATGTGGTAATTTACCAATCGCGTATGCCACTACATACGAAGTAAAAAGCAAGAATACTGTTCATCCAATTAGAATGGATTTCAGTTTTTCTTGCCAAAAAATCTGACTGATACGTTTGATCATATCTATAAGATTTTTTTTTGTTTTAAACAACAACTATGAAGATCAGTAGGCTAATTATATTGCATAACTTAAGTTCTGGCGCTGCGGCACGTGGCCCCTCTTTGCTTCTGCTCTTTGCAAAAGACCTCTACAGCCTTTTGAACGTTATGGTATACTTCGTTAACTGCAAGCTTTCCGTTGTTTAACACATTTTGGGCTGAAGCAGGATCTTCAAAATTAACAAATCCATATCCTTTGTTTCCTATGACTTCGGCTTCTACAAGGTTGCCAAATTTCCAGAAATATTCCCACACATCCTCAGACGTGATTTTAGTTCCGAAACCATGAATGAACAGCTTAGTTCCTCTCTTTGTTCCCTGCAACAAAAACAAGCATGCATCTCTGAATCAGAGGGTGTATTGAGTCCATCCCACAATGCACCATGATTTTTTCACCAAAAGTGGACTTTTCCTCATATTTTCTATAAATTTTGGACCTTTTTATCAAAAAAAAATCAGCAAAAAGTGGACCTTTTTTCCCCTTTTGTGGAATTTGGGAGGGTGCACTTAAATCATGGGACTCTTCATTCATAAATTGCACATGCTGATTTAAGTGTGCTGATAGACTGCGCTAACCAGTCAAAAAAAATCATTAACCGACCACAAATTTCCCTTTAACCAATCAGTAAACGTAAATATGATCCTGTGACCTTATTCTGATTCACACATTCTCATTCCTTTGATACACAGCCAATGCCAGGTTTATCAAGGAATCACCTTCTGTGCATCTCAAACAAATCATAATGGAGAATTTTCTGTCTAAAATGGCCTTGCATGCTGTGATTACTTTACGTGCAACTTTCCATAACAATTTCATTCCTTTAATTTCACCCTTCTAAAATGCAAATTCATTAGATTTTTAGTAGCACACATTTTCCTGTTGATAAGTCACATTTGAGATAATTTTTCAAAACAAAATTTGATAAAAACTTTGTTTTGTAGCGATGTATTAAGTCTACACAGAGCCTACATTTTTACAAGTTAGAGCTTCAATTGCAAATCAAATTAAAAATTTTTTATCCAATCTATAGCATGAATCAATACATGAATCGATTCACACTTAAAAATAAAAACATTTAGACCTACTTTAACTGGTTTAAAAGTTGACTACATCCCGATCTGACCCACCTATTTTACTTGGTATTGTTGAAACTTTTGATAATCAGAATGCCCCCTTACTGTGCACGGTAGCCTTGTGGCTACTTGGTTAATGAACATCCATCCTCTACTAGGTGTTGTAATCAGACATTTTAAAACATAAATATTAGGGGCAAATGTTCTGTTTGTTCAGGATTGCAATTTGATTAAACTTTTTGCTGCTACATTTTCACTGAGGCACAACTGAAGTTTTACATTTATAATTCAAAATTCCTCGTTTGAAAAGGTGCAGAAGTCTGTGCCAATGCAGAAGTCTGTACCAATTCTGTACTAATGGATGACTACAATGGCTGCAGACCTGAAACTGCCTCATAGTGAAAAAAAAGGAAATGCTCAAAAAAAGCTGAAAACAACGTGACATTTGGGTAAAATGGCTAAATAAGGGCTGAATATAAAAGAAAATGCGTATAAATTTGGGCAAAAAAAGAGGAATTCAGCTGAAAAGAGGAAAAGTTTCATGTCTTTGGATGTGTGCAGAAGGGTTAAACCTCCCAGACCTTTGTGGGAAATTGTACAAAATTAGAATTTTATTCTTGGGATAACTGAACTCCAGATAACTCACTCATATGCCTTCCTGAAAATTTATATTATGCAATTCAATTAGCACCAAGTTACATATCATCATATCCCTTACGGAACTCCAGATAACTTACTCAAAAGCTTTTTACACACACAAACTGACAGACAGACAGTAAAGTGATTAATAGGGCTCTTCCAGAACAAAGTTCAGGTGAGACATAAAGAAACAAAATCATGGATCCTAAATAATACAGTTATACCACTTGACAAAGACAGTGGAGGCATGAAGTGTACCTCGCAGATCGACGGTCGCATGTGAGATTTTAGATTGATTCAAAGGGGGGACAAAGTTGTGTAGGAATTGTATAGCTACAATATTTCATCAATCAAACCAATACAGGTGACGAAAATCATTTTTTATTTTAAAATAGATATTCTAAATGATTACAATGTTGTACATATTTACACAGAAATTAGAGCTCCAAAATATGAAAGACGACCAACTGAATTTGTATGGCAAACAGCAGTAATACGTCATGACTTCAACTAGACTAAAAAATATGCTAGTGACTTTGTCATCCCTAGTCATCTACATCATACTGCATGAAATTGTGCCTCGGGAAAATCATCTCTTGATGGCGCTACACCTTAAAATCATCTATGGGCTTTTGTATACGTTTCACCAGCCTGACAAAATACTTTACCTTACTATCTTGTAGACTTGTCTGCTCTTGTGATTTGTTAGATGGTTCTACTGCAATAGAGACAGTTGTTCCTTGGATGGTGTGTTGTCCAATTATCTTCATCATTTGATACTCGCTGAGGTTGACAAAGTCCACGAAGCAATACGCCTTGGATCCCGTCCTTCGCAATTCCCGCACTTGCCCAAGACTGTTCAAGTAATTTTCTATATTACTGCTCGTCACTTTTGATATACCATTAACATGGAATGTGTGGATATTCTCTGAAGGGTCCTGAATGGAAGAAAATTAACGTTAATAAGACACAGAGGTACTTATAGGCAATCATGGTTATTAGAATGCTGATGAATGCCTCCTGTATATTTCTCCTGTATATTTAGTGAAAAAAAGCCAGTGCTGATAAGTGCCTGCTGGGCATTTTCTCTCACAGAAGGCAAAACTATTTAAAAAGGCAACAAGGCAAACTTATATTTAAACGATGCATAAAATATTTCCCCACCTAATGTCACAATTACTAAAATTAAAGAAGTGACAACTTAAACTACACCAGACCAACCCCCTTAATTCAGGCACATAGGGTTAACATTTTTAATACAGAAATTCCAGGGTTAACATTTTAATCACAGACAGACATACAGACGGAGCCCATTTTATAGTCTGGCCTAAGGGATTTGGACTTCTGTTAGTGCATAAGGGGGCTCCTACGGGGGGCCCATACTTAAGTTGTATAAAACCACTTTCCCAAAGGATTTTTATATGAAATCTACCACATAGTTAGAGAGAACGTTCATTAGAATGTAAAGTTGAGTATATACACAATTTTTGGCTGAAAATGATAGATTTGGGTGTGTAGAATAAGAATCTGCTGGGTGCCACCTGGGCATCCTTGGGCATTTTGAGAAATCCAAGATGGCGTCGCCATAAATGATAATTATCTATTCAACTCTATATTATCAAACTATGGAGTTACTAGATATACTATAGGATCCAATGAACAAGTGCATGGCATTTATAACATTAAGTCATACTTCAAATTCAAAATGGAAGCAAAATCCAATAATTTTAAAATATGCCCTATAACAGCAAATACCTGCGATAAAAATAGACATGAAGTATTTAGGTTATGTTGTTAGACACAATAAATGTATTTCTGATACTTTTAAAATTGTAACATGACATCAATCAATATGGCAGCCAAAAATGTGAACATCTTCAAAAAATACTTGACACAAATTTATAAGTATTACAGCCTTCAAATCGAAATCGATGTGTCAATGACATTAGAAATGTACCTTTGATCCTAACCAATGTTATACAACATACATTTCAATTGTTTTAAATGCACCAAATCGAAATAAAACTAATATGGTGCAAAGTTGTCAAAATACCATAGGAATTAAATTTTTTCACATACATTGCACTCAATTTATAATTTGACCCATTTTTTTTCAGGATTACCTGGTATCACTTGGTTATGATCATAGGTACATTTCCAATTGTTTCATTGAAACAATAATTTATACTTGAAGGTAATATTTAGAAATTTGTGTCAAGTATTTTTTGAAGATATTCACATTTTTGGCTACCATATTGATTGACATCATGTTACAACTTTAAAAGTATCAGAAATACATTTATTGTGTCTAACAACATAATCTAAGTACTTCATGTTTATTTTTTATCGCAGGTATTTGCTGTTATAGGGCATATTTTAAAATTATTGTATTTGGTTTCCATTTTGAATTTGAAGTATGACTCAACATTACAAGTGCCATGCACTAATTGCACTTGTTCATTGGGTCTATATAGTATATTTATTAACTCCATTGTTTGATAATATAGGTTCGAATAGATAATTATCATCTATGACAACGCCATCTTGAATTTCTCAAAACGCCCAAGGGTGTCAATGTGGCACCCGGCAGATTCTAATTCAACACACCCTTATCTATCACGTTCAACAAAAAAATTGTGTGTATATATACACTCAACTTTACGGTCAGGCCATAACTTGGACCATATCTCTCCGACTAACATGGTAGAAGGCTTCAAAGACATCAAAAATAAAGGAAAACATTAAAGCATTGTTTTGAAGATAGTCCCCAATTTTTTTAAAAAGATTTTTGCACAGTTGCATTGGTAATTGGTTACTGTACTAAACCTATCTGTGAAAAGTAAAGCTCGGACTTCTCTACATGCAGGCTTCACATAAGAATGACTTCTGTAATCAGAATAACGTAATACCGGATCCTGATAACAATTCAACGGCCACTGAAAAAGTTCCAATATGAAATATCTGGGTATTAGCACGGTGTACCGTTGAATTAGCATCGGTGATCCCCAAATCTAATTACAAAATCCATTCTTTTATGACACACTTTGGAGCATTGCTGTTCACAAGTATGAAAGGAAACCAAATTTATAAAATTCACATTAGATTTTGCAGATTGAGTGTTTCAGATTGAGTGATATTGGTGTCTTTGGAAGGGAAACTGCATGAGAAATCCAAATATACCATTATTGTTTATGTCCTTTGAACTGAAGAACTAAACAATTTTGATGTGAGTGGCAAAAATTTGGATGTGAATTTAGATTACAAAAACAATGTCAAGCCGTTTATCTATATACCGGTGGTCTGTCAGTGTGTCTGTCTGACCGCGTCTATTTTCTCGGAGACCGAGGGTTGCACGTTCCTGAAACTTGGTGGGTGGGTTCCCCTTGACCGAACGAAGACTGAGTTTGTATCGGTTAGTGGATCAAAGGTCATCAGGGGTCATTCAAGGTCAAAGGAGGTCAAATGGGGTAAACGTTGGTGTACGGACATGAAACTTGGTGGGCAGGGTCGATTATTAATGCCAAAAATTTTAAAAGTCATGACACGGTCATCAGAGGTCATTCAAGGTCAAAGGAACTGCAAAACCTGAGAACCATGAAACTCAGGTTATCGCCTAGTTTCAATTATTACTATTTCATTCAAATAAAACATTGTTATACTTACTTCCCATTCTTCATACACCTCTGGTTCTTGCTGTGATATTTCCATACTATCTGCCATGTCTTGCTGCATTGGTGGGTTCATACGTCTTGGTACTTGAGGGGTACTAACAATTTTCACTGGTTCTGCTGGCTGTGGTACAGGCTGCTGCGAACCATCATGGTGTTGAGAAACCGGTCGTGGTGCAACAACTTTTGCAGAAACTCCAGGTGGTAAATTAGGTGGTAGATTACTTGGAAATACTATAGGAGATGCTACTGGCTGGGTTTTCAGGTTTGAATTAGCTAAATTATTTGCTGCAAGAGATTGGATGTTTACAGCTGGTGGACGAGGTTGAATAGCTGTTGGTGCTACTAAACTTGACATTCTTGGCGCACCCACAGAGGCAGATAGTACTGATCCTGCTGGAGCACGTAAAGGAATTTGAGCAGTTGGAAGACGAGCTGGTTGACCCTGTAAGGCCATCGCACTTGGCATTCTTGGTGCACCTGGCATTCTTGGTGCAATTGGCATTCCTGGTGCACTTGGCATTCTTGGTGCATTCACAGGAACCGTAGGCAATGTCCCACCTTGAACCATCCCAGATGCTGATGATGGCAAGGGTTTGGCACTTGGTATCGCTCCAGCTGTTGCTTGAAGTACATTTTGTTGATTTTTTGCAAGTATCTCTGACTTTTGTTGTTCCTTCAGCTGTCGTCCCAGTAGTGCCAATTTCTCTCTTGCTGCTGCTTTGAGCATATCTTGTTGACTCATTGGACCCATCATCCCTTGCCTTTGTTGTTCTTTAAGCTGACGCCCCAATTCTGCCAATCGCACTCCTGCTTCAGTTTGAAGCACATTTTGTTGATTTCCTGCTTTTTTTTTTTTTTTTTTTTTTTTTTTTTTTTTTTTTTTTTTTTTTTTTTGATTGTGACGCAACTCATTTTGTCAGGCGAAATATAGCAAAACACCTGTCTATAACCATCTAACCCTGTCCTGCTGATTGTATTGTTCACTATGAAAGGGTATCTGATGATCAATTTCACTCACTTCCTTTTTAGCTGCTCTCTCTGCAACCACGTCTGCATATTTGACATTGATTTGATGGACCATGGTTGCTAGGTGTTCATCATAACTCTTCTGATCCTCACAGGTGGTCTTGCACATCTCACAAAAGAACTGGTTGAATGTTGTACCATAACCATCAGCAACCTTTAGAAAATGAACAGAGAAGTTAATATTGGTCCCAAAGTGAACTGGAGGGCATGGGTTACTCTGAACAGAGAAGTTAATATTGGCCCCAAGGTGAACTGGAGGGCATTGGTTACTCTGAACAGAGAAGTTAATATTGGCCCCAAGGTGAACTGGAGGGCATTGGTTACTCTGAACAGAGAAGTTAATATTGGCCCCAAGGTGAACTGGAGGGCATTGGTTACTCTGAACAGAGAAGTTAATATTGGCCCCAAGGTGAACTGGAGGGCATTGGTTACTTTTTTTTTTTTTTTTTTTTCAGCTGGTGGACGAGGTTGAATAGCTGTTGGTGCTACTAAACTTGACATTCTTGGCGCACCCACAGAGGCAGATAGTACTGATCCTGCTGGAGCACGTAAAGGAATTTGAGCAGTTGGAAGACGAGCTGGTTGACCCTGTAAGGCCATCGCACTTGGCATTCTTGGTGCACCTGGCATTCTTGGTGCAATTGGCATTCCTGGTGCACTTGGCATTCTTGGTGCATTCACAGGAACCGTAGGCAATGTCCCACCTTGAACCATCCCAGATGCTGATGATGGCAAGGGTTTGGCACTTGGTATCGCTCCAGCTGTTGCTTGAAGTACATTTTGTTGATTTTTTGCAAGTATCTCTGACTTTTGTTGTTCCTTCAGCTGTCGTCCCAGTAGTGCCAATTTCTCTCTTGCTGCTGCTTTGAGCATATCTTGTTGACTCATTGGACCCATCATCCCTTGCCTTTGTTGTTCTTTAAGCTGACGCCCCAATTCTGCCAATCGCACTCCTGCTTCAGTTTGAAGCACATTTTGTTGATTTCCTGCGCTCATTATTTGCCTCTGCTGTTCCTTTAGCTGTCGTCCCAGTTCTGCCAATCTCTCTCCGCCTGCTGCTTGAAGTACATCTTGTTGATTTCTTGTCCCTTCCATCTCAGGCCTTTGATGATGTTCCAGTTGAGCTGATTTATCACCCTCTGTCGCTTGAAGTACACCTTGTTGACTTCTTATGCCCATGCTCTGCTGTTGCTTCATTTGACGTCCCAGCTGTGCCAATACCTCTACAGCACTCATTTTAGTGTTGCTGTCTTCCAGTTGTCTTTTAATCAGAGGAAGTTGCTGTAACAAGTGAGGTGGGAGAGCTTGCTCTAATGGAACCTGGGATGGCTGACCAGTGGGATTACCTGCAGTAATAATTGAGAAGTTTGATTTTTACTCTTGCCAAAAATGAAATGCTCTCAACTAAAACATACACGTACAATAGCACACAGTAGTACCCATACTCTGTACTAACAAGACATAGGAATATGCAATGTATTTCATATGCAAAGTTATGTGCCCTGAAAAAACACATTGTATTTTATTTTTATGTGGGGTTTAAAATGCCCCCTCACACTGTGAATAAATTTTATTTTCATTTCCCGGGGCTAATGTGGGCTGCTGAAGTATGAGTAATGTTCTAAATGCAAAGTCTACATGCCTATTTCAATGATTTATACCAAAAAATCTCATTTTTATGCCCCTTTGAATGCAAGGGGACCCCCTAAATATCAAAAATATTTGTTTTGTATTTTTGGTTTCTTTATATTTTAATGTGTTTTATTATCGATAATGAAGTCCCATACTAAAGCATAGGGGAAATCCAAGGTTGCTGAATTCGGAGACATGCAGGAGTCTTTCAAAAAAAGATCCACGCAGACTACCCTGGATGTGTTCTAAAAGACCCAAAATTGCATTGCCCTATACTTTAGTGTGGGACAAAATCAGCACAATGACACTAAGAATCTACCCCAACATTTAAAGGTGCTTGTTCCAATTTATGTCTATTGTGTTCTCTACTTGATGAGAGCCTGGCACTAGCACATACACCCATCAAGTACCGTGGGAAACAAACATGCAGTTTTGATGGTAGAAGCAGTAATTGCATATTGCAAAGCGCTATTCATAGTTAACCATTAAAACGGCAGGTTTTTGTTTATATCTTGGGAATGAAATGGATTTGAAGGCTAAAATTTCAGGACGACAATTGAGAAAAATATGGCCTTTCATCTGATATCAAAAATTAGTACTACTTCGGGTAAATTGGGGGGGTCCCAAACACAATCGGAACATGCATCTTTACATGTGAAGAAAACAAAAATACAAAACAAATTAAACATTTCTTATAACATTACGGTGTCCTCCATCAGATGCAAAACACTAGATATCCATATCTTGTATGCGCGCTGTGTGATGTGCCTGCAAACTGGTGACTTGCCATTTGGTCTAATCCCACTTGGTCTAATGGCCATTTTGGCTAACTCCAATTGGTCTAATACCATTTAGTCTAATAAACATTTAGGCTAATAACCATTTAGGCTAGTAACCATGTAGTCTCATATTCATCTGGTCTAAATCTCATATCGTCTAATATCCATATCGTCTATAACTGATTTGGTCTAATGCCAATTGGTCTAATCTAATACTCATTTTGTCCTAATATTAATTTGGTCTAATACCCAACTGGTCTAATATCCATTTGGTCTAATATCCATCTGGTCTAATATCCATCTGGTCTAATACCCATTTGGTCTAATGCCCATTTGTTCTAATACCCATTTGGTCTAATATCCATTTGGTCTAATATCCATTTGGTCTAATGTCAATCTGGTCCAAATGGTATTAGACCAAATAGACATTGAACCAGGCGGATATTAGACCAAGTGGATATTAGACCAGATGGATATTAGACCAAATGTATATTAGACCAACTGGGTAATAGACCAAATGGATATTAGACAAAATGAATATTAGACAAGATGGATGTTAGACCAAATGGGAATTGGACCAAATGGTGTTTGTGGTTATTAGACCAAATGGTAGTAGACGAGATGGGCATTAGACTAGATGGGCATTAGACCTTTTTTTTTTTTTTTTTTTTATACCCAACTGGTCTAATATCCATTTGGTCTAATATCCATCTGGTCTAATATCCATCTGGTCTAATACCCATTTGGTCTAATGCCCATTTGTTCTAATACCCATTTGGTCTAATATCCATTTGGTCTAATATCCATTTGGTCTAATATCCATTTGGTCTAATGTCAATCTGGTCCAAATGGTATTAGACCAAATAGACATTGAACCAGGCGGACATTAGACCAAATGGATATTAGACCAAATGGATATTAGACCAAGTGGATATTAGACCAGATGGATATTAGACCAAATGTATATTAGACCAACTGGGTAATAGACCAAATGGATATTAGACAAAATGAATATTAGACAAGATGGATGTTAGACCAAATGGGAATTGGACCAAATGGTGTTTGTGGTTATTAGACCAAATGGTAGTAGACGAGATGGGCATTAGACTAGATGGGCATTAGACCAAATGGCTATTAGACATTTTGATTGTTAGATAAATTGGATGTTAGACTTAACGGTTAATTGACAAATTGGTATTAGACAATATGGGTTTAGACCAATTGAAGTTAGACAATGGCTAATAGACCAATGGGTTAAGACCAAATGGCAATAAACCTGCAAACTATGCAAAATTTTAGTGACTTTTGAGCTCGGACCAATTTAGGGGGTCGCCAGACTGACAGGCCGCTGTATGAAACTGAAAAAAGGAATGTGAATATTTTGTTTGTGACTTCCCCTGTGGATTCACAAACACTCTCTCTGAGCAGAGCTAGAACAATATCCAAGATGCATGGTGAACTGCGTCACTGTTTTGGAATGGAACGACCCTTTATTGATGCATTTTAATCCCCTTATGTGACCTGTGACTTTAACTCAGATTGCCTAAGGGTGCCACCTTCAAGGGTGCCACAGAGGTACCCAGTAGATTCTTCAACTAGACATCCTGGTCTATTACTTTCAGCATATATAAAATTGAATTAGTATATATCTTTATGCCCATACCGTGGTCCTTAATGAGGCCAACTCCCGACTATATTCCGATTTCACAAACAGCTAGATGAAGCTCACCACTTGTGTTTTAAGTGAATTACCAAAACAGAAAATGCTGCTACTTTAACAGAGTTGCTTCCTTTTAGGCTATCATATTGACATGGGTGTGCACGGGTTTACCCAGCTTGGGCAGGCTTTTTCTAAGGAATATTACAGGTGCATTTCGTGATTCTAACCCCTTCTGTTTTGTTCATGTTTCGCTAGATAAATTTCAGTTGATTCTGATCTTGCATTTTGGTGTTATGAGCAAATGTTTGTATCACAATCTCCCATAGACCACTGTACAGTAATTTCTGTCCGTTTACGGACAGAAAATACAAAATTGCAAATTTCTTGCAGAGCAGTGTTCGATTTAGAGGGGTTTTACATGCAGATGCATGTAACATTTGCTTTGTGCATGTTAAATTCTGCTTGTGCATGCAGATTTTTGTGTTATTCAGCCCATTTTCTGAGAAAAACCCCAGTTGTGCATGTAACTTTTGTTTTCTAAATCGAACATTGTTGCAGAGACGATCAATTTGCGCGTCAGATTGGGCACACATACTATACTTAGCCCAACGGTTCAGATGTTATAAAAATCTCAACTTTTTTGAGGTAAGTCGGGGGACGAGGCTGTGGATCACAAAATGCCCCTTTAAGTACATGGACCGCAGTATAACTTTACTTAAAGGCACTATCAGGGATTTCCTAAATAAAAAAATAATTGAAAACCACATTTTTGCATGTCTGTAACAAGTGCAGGTACCCTAACATACCCTGCAAGTGATAAGACCAGAAACAACTTTATAAAGACCAAATCGGATATTTTAGTCATTACTGTCCGTACAGACACTTAGTACAACACGTAATTGAATGGAGATTCATATCTTTGAACACAACTGTTTTCTTCCTTTTCTGGCAATTCTTCAGTTGGAAAAAGTAACTTAAGGAAATTCTACAGATTTCTCCTTCACTTTTAATGTATTTCTGCAAATTTCAAATATTTTTACTTTTCCGGGTGAATCACTGATAGTGTCTTTAACTGATAAAAAGCCATACCCAAAGTTACAATACATGTATGGACCCTTATTCTTCATTCTTCAAATGAAACCAAACTAATGTCAACTCACCAACCACAGGATGTGATCTTTGATCAACATTTTGAGGACCTGTCGATGACCCAGAAGGTGCTACTGATGCTCCCATCAACCTTGCAGCAAAGAGTTTTTTCTGTTCATCAGAGGTTGAAGAACCCAAAGCTTTGGCTATTCTGTGGCTTGCAAGGCCTGTGCTGATATGCTGACTACCCGCTGGTTCTCGCTGTGTGTGCTGGCCCGTATTGTCTTTGAGGACTAATTTGCCCCGTTGCAGTTGGCTGAAGACTGAGGCAATTTCTTCTGGCCTCATGTTCTTCATCTTCTTGGCCATATCTTCAAAAGTAGCCATCTGTAGATGAAAGGAAGCAGCACTTGAGAATTAATTCTTGGGAGTGGTTAAGTTCATGATCAGTTTTCTTTCCCTAAGGGATGATGCAGCACTAGTCATTAGCTTACTACCCTATACTCTATCTTCTAAGATGGTCTAGTTTCCAAGCAGACAGTCATCAGTAGTAGTGATAGACATGGTCTCGAGGAGGATGGCTAGGGATAGATAGGATGGTTGGGAAAGAAAGGCGAAGTAGGGTAGGAATGGTGGAAGAGAGTTCGGGAGGATGGGGAGGGTTGGGAATGGTAAGCAGTGTGTTATTAAAATGTATGAATATGTATTATATGAATATGTATAACAAAATGGATACTTTTCATTAGCGATAGCATGTTCCCTCTAATATCAAGCAATACCAAGTTTTCCCAGTGATGCTGTACCGTAGCTGCATGCATCATCAACGGAAGAATTTGTTTCATATTTTGTACATAGATGCATATGTGGTAACATGATATAGGCCCAACTTAGCAAGGCAAATGGGAATAAAGCCATTTAGGCTTAAACAGAGATTACACCGATAAATAATCTTCCCATTGAAACACTCAATAAAAGACATTTTCTCTGATTTTTCAAGACTTTCTACACAATCTGGAATATTTATGTAATCCCCATGGGGGGGGGGGGGGGGGGGGGGGGGAAAAATGCTAATCGATGAAGTTTAATATTTTTATGTTGCAATTTGGTCTATGGTGTGTTAGCGTCGGATTAGCAAATGCCGTTTGATAAGTCATATATTCTCACCTATATATCCCAGCCACTTTGTTTGGCGGCGAAATGTTAGATATCTAATATAGGAAATATGGATCGATCCGACCATACCTTATTGCTATACATTTCTTGCAGACCACTTGATCAGCAATTCTCCCTACTGATATTTACGTGACGACCGTGATACACCTGATATTCGACACAAGCCGTCTTTCATCCATCCATCAACTTCACACCACCATCGCTCCTCATCATTGCTCTCTGTCCTCCAAAAAAGGCAGAGATCATTTTTGCTCATACACATGTCTCATCCTCATACAGCATCACTGTCTCATCCAGCTCTGATGCCCATACCTTTCATCTTCAAGGTATCTTTTTCCCCTTGCAACACTCCCCATATTCAAAAATATAATTCCCACCCGCCAGCATGCTTTCATTGTATGTAGCACTGCTGTAATATTCCAATCTCTTTTCAATTAATTTTCTGACCAAAGCATAAACCCCACAATTTAGGCCCCATAAAACATTGTTCATTTCCTGTCGCCCGCCCACCCGTTTTGGGGCACCGCATTTTTTTAACTGGAATTTTGGCGGTTCTTTGCTCTCGCGCTTGCTATTTGTTCCATTAAAATTTATGAGGGGTTAAATATGGCCCCTTGAATTATCTGGAATTGATTTTTGTGATCAGGCCTCGAAATTGTGATTTGGTACTAGAAATCTTTTAATGCTATTTATATAATCATAAGTTGCCCTTGGTAACATACAAAGCACGTAGAAAATTCTTGGGTCTCCTACTAAAAATACATCGGTCCTCGGACTGGCTTTTGTCGCCTGCCCTCGCGGTTAGTGATGATAGGCCTAACATGATATGTGACCTTTAAACCCATCAACAAATGAGGGCTCCCATGTTTTGCCCTTGATCAAGTTTGGTTCCAATTGGATCTTCAACTTTTCAAATGCAGGTCAATTTTACATTTTCATGCCCATTTTCAATTTGTTTTACTTGTACCTCACATAACCTTTGACCTTGTGTATGTGCCTTTGACTCACAAAGTTGGGGATGCCATGTTGCAATTACTGTGACCAAGTTTGGTTTAAATCCACAAATATGTGATAGTACATGTAAATATTAACACTTTTCCAACAGACTCAACAACAACAACAACATACATCACATACATCAATCAACAACAGACATCAACATACATCAACAACAACAGACAACTACTGTGGACAAAGTGATCCCTATTTGTCTTCCTGCCTTAGGGTCAGCGACACAAATATCCCCCAAATATTTGCCCAGCTGCCAAATAGACTAAAATTGGACCAACATAGAGGGCACCAACATACACCACCAATTCTTCATGGGAGTACCTTTGAAGTGACTATTAAGTAGCCGCGGAATACCCACCAGCTGGGTCCCACATCGCCGGCCGTGGGGGTACCATCCACCTAAGGTATCACACGATAGCTTAACCACTATTCACACCATACGGATTAACCTGAATGGGTACTCCCATGCAAATGAGCTGTGAGCTTTGTGTGATTATTAGTAATTTTATCCATTATTTAACATTTTGGTCACATAGGTTTTTATGTTTTTACACAAAATGTCATTATATAGGGGTTTTTGGTGATCTCAACTCAAATATAGATGTTACTAAGTCTTGAAAAATGATCAGAAAGTCGTAAACAACAATGGAATGTTTGGCTCCCTCTCTATGGTCCAATGTGCTGCCTACTAGCAGCTGGTAGGGGGAGTACCTGTGAAGGTATCCTAACTCTCCCGTGGAGTAGCTTCAGAGGTAATCCACTCTGGTGACTTAAACGGGTACCTGTCAGTCATCTTGCAGCAACTGCAGAGTACACTATGGATGGGTACGCTAAGTAAACAAGCTTGCTATCCTCAGTGTTCGTATACTTCACCAGTAACGTAGTTGTAGGTCGGCATCATGTGGCATCAAGGTGGTACCTTTGGAGTAGAGCTAAGAGTACCCATGGAGTACCTAAGCTCTGGGTTACAACCGTGAGTAGATCTTGCTGTGTAATTTTGAATTTTGGTGCAATTTTTTTTTTTCTGATCTTCCTAGCCAGTTTCACACTAGTGATCACCGGAATCTACGCCAACGAGGGCGAACCCAGAGGTGAGCTAAGTTTCTACTTGAAACAAGACCGAGAATGTCCTAGGAAGCTGCGAATGAACCAATAGCCTGTGAGGTTTGAGGAGTTCAAAATTACTATTGGTCTACCAAATGGGGCACATTTTCGCCGATTTTACTCATAACATCCAGGCAAAACATCATTTAGCCCAAGATTTATAGGTCATGATTAAAATCCCTTTCGTTAAATTACTACAATACACAAATTGAACACAAGGGGAACATCACAAGCAGGTTCCGTTCCCGGACCCTTGCCCTCCTAAAATTTAATCTAAATACAGATTTGTCCTCCATTTCAATATGAGAAATTTAGCGGAAGGGGACCAGTGCTCTTTGGACGAAGGAAGTACCTAAATAACTAATAATAAAAACCTAATTGTCTAAATATGGAATGAACTTGAAACAAACACATTGGAACCGATCACAATTAGGCCCTACTTTTTCATCAATTTTATTATAGTCATGCTGCTAACGTATAATCTATATTTTACCCCTTAGTTTTTCCTAACAAAACTTGTTACGTTTTAAGACATCCGGTTTGGGGGATTGAGATAGAGAGCAGAGAGAGCTATTTGATACCTGACCAATGACATATTCTAGCTCTCTTACTCACGTCTGCATTTCAGTCCACGACATGCGGGCCACCCCCGCCGCGCCGCTTGCTTGAACCCCGTACCAGAACTATGCTTGGTATGCAATTATATTGGTCAATGACCAGTCGGCAGTCTATGACTCTCTTATGCCTCCCACATGCCGCTTATCTTCAGGATTACTTGTTATCAAAGGACCTTGTTATCATAACAAAGGACGGTGAGTCAGCAATAAACATTTGTGTAGTGTGTCACTTTTTCAGCTATACTTCAGTTCAGTGATCATTTCTGTGTCTATAATCGCTTTAGTTTCAGTGATCGTTTCTGTTTCAGTGATCGCTCCCCTTCATTCTCTAGCGGGAAGCCGCGTGAATGCGGGCCTCCTCTAAAGGACTTACTCAGGTGTGAATGTCTTGTGATAATATAGACTTATAGTTACAGTAATTAATCCAGTACCCCTTTGCTTCCTGTTTCTGTCTTGGACTTCATATCTGCTGGTCAAGAACTCGTTCCCTCCTATTTTCCTCTCAAATTAAATGCAATAATGGCCATTTTTTAAAAAGCACACCCAGTTTTTTTTTTTTTAATTTCAAAAATTGGTATTTTGGTACAGTTACGTTGGTGATTGTCCTGGAAACCCCCCCCCCCCTTAAAATTAACCTGCGAACGAGAATGGCTAAAAAGCATAGTTCTCATAAATGTAAACGATTTTGTAATAAGAAGTTGGATCCCAGATTGGAACTTAACGACAGAGGCTGGAAATCTACTTTTAGGTCAGTCCATGATGAAATATGCCACCTCGAGAAATAACCTCTAACTTGTTTTTCCTGAAACAATAAACAACTATTGACGAGCAATAGACACGACTACATGGCGCTATTTCCGACTATTTCCGCATTGGAAGCCGCTTCCCAGCACCTTTTAATTATAGCGGGATCCCGAGATAATTATTCTAATTACAAATTCCTCGTTGTGTGTGAGACACAGACATTTCGAGCTTAACCATTCACCGGTATTGTTTACCTGCAGTTACCAATGCAACCGTGTAAAACTCGTAAGTTTTTTTTTGAAAAATTGGGGGGGTCGCTCTTCAAAAAAGTTCATAATATTGCTTTAACGGTATGAGACCTATAATTATTGAGTAAATTAGTGTTTTGCAATATGATCTTAGAGAAGGGAAATAGTATTTTAATATGCTTTTTGTTTGATGGAAATCGGAGCTGCAGTTCCAAAGTTACGATAATTTAAAGAAGCCAATTGAAAAGCATGCAATTCTATTTCTTTTTATTGTTTTTCATCCAGTGATTTTTATAATGTAGTTCTATATTTTTTCAACCTGCTATATTTAAAAATTTGATTCAAAAAATTATATCTCAAAAACTAAATAAGCTATTGATACCATTTGTTCAACAAAAATTGAGATAATTTAAGTCCTTGTTTTTAAACTTACTTTGAGAAAGATAATTTGAATATTACTTGCATAATAATTAAAAAAAGTGTTTCTATATATTTTTCACCATTTTCTCAAATTGTCGTTTATCATTTAAGTATGATTTTTGGAACGCTCCTGTGATTTTATTTTACAATATTTTTCAATGAAACTTGGAGTTGTTGTTTATGAATGAATCTTGTGCTTGACATTGCTTGTTTTCCTAATTTATTCCCATGGGGGACCTGTGGAGCTTATGCATATTAACTAGCGGACGATTTTTATTGATTTTCTCATTTCTTTGAATTTGTTAAAAATTATTTTTTACACAAACATAAATTTTGAATTTGGAGAATGTCAAGCACTAGCTTAAAGACTTAAGCTTTAAAATAATGTATAAGTTGATATTGTTACCACCTACAGCAGTGATGCTATCATGTTTCAAGTATGCCTCATTAGATATGCACATAACTGATTATGCTAATTAAGCATGCATGTAAATTGGGAATTTTTTACATGAGATCACAATAGTTTTTGATGACCAATTGAATTAAACCATTAGCTTTCACAAATAACCAAGCATGAAAAAAAATCTAAAATTATAGGTCTCATATACCTTAACACTTGCCTTTGGGATATCAAATTGCAAAACAAATGGTATGTACAGCCGGGAGCGGACTGACGTCACATCGCGGTGTAAACAAAGGGGAAGCCCAAGGAATCCCTGAATCGCGGTGAAAACAAACTGCGCAAATTGCTTCTTTAAGTTCACTGCACATCGTATGACACTATGCGTGCAGCGCGAATCGAATTACGCACGTTGTTGCCATGCCGTTGCCAAGCAGATTTTGTTGAACTCCCGGATGTCCGCTCCTGGCTATAGTAATGTAAGCATTGCAAGCATTCACATGAATGCGTGTCGAGTGCGTATTGGCGGTATTTTTGTCTCGGTAACCTTGTAAAGTTTGTGTTCCTTAAATACCGTATGTCACTTTAGTACAACGTACTAGGTAGGATCGCCAGCTTACACCATCATTGGCGGCGCACTGCTCAGTAGCATTCTCACTCAATGACCTTGCGTGAAATCCGCCATCTTAGAATTTCAGTTATTTGGACATACACTTTTGAAACAGCGGCACACGTCTACCCGACGGTGCGTCCATACATGAATTTACAAAACAACAAAAAGCAAAATATATACAATATTAACAGCATAGACATAATGAAAAAGGAACTCATTGATTCAAAATGGATCGTCTGACAGACCAGGCACGTTTTAAAAATGATTTACAAAATGTATCAAAAATATCAAGATGAGAACCGGTCTGGTCTGTTCTATCATTCAAGCCACCTAGTATAAGACATGTTTTTGTATTTAGGTCCCCTGCTATAAATGAGCTCCAGACACCCTCTAAACCACTATCTGATAATCTTCTCTCAAGTTTCAGATATTCATCAGATCTGATTTGATTGTACACCTTGCAGGTGAAAAGGAAATGGCGTAAATCTTCTTTACCATTACTGCAAACGTCGCATATCTCACTCATACCTGCACTCCATGAGAAAATCCTACCATTTAGCGGAAGGGTGTTGGACCGTGCCTTAAATTTAAGGCCGACTCCGTAAAAGTCGGTCTTATCAATTAGATACTTCTCTAACGCAAGGGACTTTTTGTACAAAACATAATCTGAAAGAGATGATTTTGATGACGCATTATTGAGCCAAAGTTGTGTTTGGACAGTACTATTAACTTGTTTAAAAGATTTTACCCAGCGTGGACTTGGTGTTTCATACGTAAAGAGGTGTTCCATACCACAATTAGCGAGTGCAGTTTTAATCGGTGAAAGCCACTTGAATCTAATATGATCCAAATCACAATTAAGGCTAAACATCGTATTAAATAGCAACTTGGGCCAGTGATCCATATTCATCGATTGAAGTCGAGCAAAGAAATTAACTTTTAGTTACTGTGGAAGTAGTTGAGCTGGGCTGACATATTTTGCATGGAAAATTGACAGCGAAGTCAACAATTCGGGATGTTCGTCCGAGTGGACGATTTTCGAATTTTTTCGTCAAAATCAGCACTGAATAATATCTAAAAAGGCAAGTGTCGCGACAATTTAAACATGTATCCCGATAAAAATATGTAGTTTTCTGATTTCAAAAATGTGCACTTTGTGGTGAATATCTGATGCTCAAGATCACATGGCGGATGCAAAATGGTGTAGTTGATGATCGCGATGTGCGTAAACAAGCATCGTTTACGTAAAGTTCAAGGTCGTTGCAATGCAAGTTCAAGCCGGGGCGTGGCTTCGTTGTTACACATGTACTGTTGTTTAATATAAAATTGTTCATGGCCATGGGTTATGCACATTTATAATTATACTGGATATTTAAGCTTGATACTTAATTTTGACAGTGAATCCTTAGGCCAGGCCTGGCTTGGGCCTGGCCTGGGCTTGGCATGTCTCCACACTGCATGTGTGTGTGTGTGGGGGGTAGACTCTAGCTGGAAAGCATTGCAATCGAATGTCACTTGAATTATATGTAGGCTACACCTTTTTCTTTTTTTTCTTTTTTACCCTATCATGTGTAACACAATTTTGTACTGATTTCCATCATGATGAATTGTCTTGATCTGTGATTTGTATGGTCGAAGATTACACGCAATTAAACTTGTTCAATTGCATTCTGGGAGTACACGGAAGTGCATATGGGATATTTCAAATAAAGATTATGTTACGTTATGTAATTATTGACAAATGACTTTGAATTTATTTGGCTCAAATAATGATAACACTTCAAGGTGATGACATCTTAGTGTCTCCTTGGTGACCTCGCTGCTTACTTTTTAAGGAACAACAATGTAGATACAGGCTTTTCTAATAGAAAGAAATGCATTGTGGGATATTTTACAATTGGGAGGACAGTGTTACATTATATTACAAATGATTTAGACAACTGGCATATTATTATTAGGGGTCTACATGGGTTGACAAAATAACTATGGCTCTCGCAGTGTCACAAGATTTATGAATGACTGTCACTGCATAAGAAGCCAAGTGTCAAAATGTCACAAGAACAGCTGTGTCGCGAGTGTCACAAGATAAGAATGGCTGTGTCGCATTTTTTTTTTTTTTTTTTTTTTTTTTTTTTTTTTTTTTTTTATTATTGGCGTAATGATAATAAAACAATGAATTTTAGCTAATTATATAACTTGAAACAATTGCATTCTGGGAGCTCAGACAGGAATGCATTATGGGATATGTTGTGTGGGGTTCTATTATCTTTTTCCTACGGGAAAAGTGGCTGAATTTTCCAAATCGCTAATTTGCCATATCTCGAGAACGGATTTAAGGGCAAACCGGGTTTTGAAGGGCTAAAAATGAAAAACAAATATTAAAATGCTGACAAAAAAACCCTTCCAATTGCTTTTTGTTTGACATCAATCGGAGCATCCGTTCAAAAGTTATGGTAAAAAATGTAACTTTGCAAATAGAAATTATATTTAATTTTTATATGTATTTTGTTTTCTCAAGCTGCGATATTTAAAAAATTTATATCTCAAAAAGGAATTTATATTTTCACCTCTAATTTTCACTATTTGTTAAAATTCAAGCCCTTGCTTTTTAATTGCGAATAGAAAGTCCATCTGTATGTATGTATTTTATTGTTTTCTCAAGCTGCAATATTTAACATTTTTTGTGTAAAAAAATTATCTCTAAAAGTAATTTAGATTTTGACCTCTAATTTTCACTATTTGTTAAAAATAATGCACTTTTTAATTCATATAAAAAGCAAAATAGCTTTTCTAAAATACAAAAACCTAAAACGGTGTTTCTAGACTAAATTGCCAATCTCTCAAAAGTAATTTTTTGCAATGTGTCGCTGCGGGAACAAATCTCAAAAACTTACTTTTGAGATATCGGCAATTTAGTCTAGAAACACTGTGTTTAGGTTTTTCTATATTCAGAGATGCCAGTGAGAGTTACCCAAAAAAACTGAAAAAGCGCGTAAATTTGGGGAAAATGACCCAAAACAGGCTGAAAATAAATAAAACTGCGGAAATTTGTGAGTAAAAAAATCTGAATTCAGATTAAAATCTGAAAATTGGCATCTCTGTATATTTTAGAAATGCTATTTTGCTTTTTATATGAATTAAAAAGTGCATTATTTTTAACATATAGTGAAAATTAGAGGTCAAGATCTAAATTACTTTTAGAGATAAATTTTTTACACAAAAAATGTTAAATATTGCAGCTTGAGAAAACAATAAAATACATAAGAAATATCAGATGGACTTTCTATTCGCAAAGTTACATTTTTTACCATAACTTTTGAACAGTTGCTCCGATTGATGTCGAACAAAAAGCAATTGGAAGGTATTTTTTGTCTGCATTTTAATATGTGTTTTTCATTTTTAGCCCTTCAAAACCCTGTTTCCCCCTTAAAGTAAAGGGGCATTTCATGATCCACAGCCTCGTCCCACCCAACTTACCTCCAAAAAGTTGATATTTTCATATCATCTAAACCGTTGAAGGTCCCAGGAAATGAGATGATAAACCTAGTCCAAATCTTTATGGGGCATTCCATTCCAATAAACAGGGGCACAAAAAAGAATACACTACCAGTGACATCATTAGTGAAACTATTGATTTTCAGTCAGTGCCATGAATAGATTCACACCAGTCACCTGGAATTTTCTATTACTCTCTGAGAAATCAATAGTCACTAATGATGTCATCACCAACCCAAATATTGAATGCTTTCTTGCCCCTCCTTGTAGACTTGACACAAACCACATCAATTATATTTGCATTTCCTGGGACCTTTAACATTAGTAATCCATGTGTGCCAAATCGTACGCGCAAATTCGGTCGTGCCTGTAAGAAATTCGTATTTTGTATTTTCTGTCCGTAAAACGACAAAAATTATTAGCACAGTTGCCTATGGACCCGTTGGAACAACGAGCATTTGTTCCCATAACACAAATCCGTAAAATCGGGATCAGCTAAAGTTGTGAATGTATCCTTTGCTCAGAATATCTATAACAATTGAAGCAACCGAAGGTGCTGGTAATCACAAAATGCACCTATAACGTTCAACACCAGGGTCCGTCAAAAAGCAAAGTTTTATTCTTTCAATGACAAGGAGTTACTTGAGTACTTTCCAGTCAACCGCTTTACAAGTCCTCTTGAACCATTCCCATTTTAAGTCCTGTATACCTATACTAGGACATGAGAATCAGCTGTTCGATTAATGCCCAACTAGTGCTAATGCGGGTGCTAATGATAAGGAGTCTACATGGGTAAAACTAAAATTCGACACTCGTGACACTGCGAGACAGCCATTCTTATCTTGTGATGACACTCATGACACAGCTTTTCTTATCTTGTGACATTGTGACACTGGGTTTCTTATCCAGTGACAGCCATTCATAAATCTTGTGAC
>JAMKCH010002923.1:0-84559 GCA_023653785.1 Ophioderma brevispina | reverse complement strand
TTTAGCAGTGGCAACACTGTTTGACAACTGATATAGGAAGGAACCTACAAGAGCTATTGCCTCTACAAAAAAATGGAAAAATCCATGGCAGGAATCTTACCATATAGGCCTAGAAATGTCATGATTTGCATGTTATAGTGCCCTCTATATGCCCATTTTCCATAGAAAGACGTGTAAAACTAGATTTTTAAGAAATGTTTTACTTGCCCCAAATGAAATTCCATAAAATTTACATAGAATGAAGTCAATAGAATAAATAATCCAAATCAGTTATCAAAACTGTGTCACCATTGATATTTTTTGTTTACTTCTGGTTATATCATGATAAATGAGACTTTCAAACAGCTGTCCCCCATGTATAATCACTGTCAGAATTTCTCAGGCAAGCCAAACGCACGCAATGTATTATTCAAATTAAATCGCGGTATCCCGACCAATTACAAAACGTGTGACGCATGTCAAGAACTTCAGGGTTGGTGCATGTCACACTGCGCATACCCCAATCTTGCCTGAGAAATTCTGTTAGCGATTATAATTGCATATAATATGATGATATGATCTGGATCTACAAACTCTTTGTGGAACTGAAATGACTGACGAGTATATCAGTGTTTTTTTTTTTTTTGTTTTTTTTTTTTGAAAAAAAAAAAAAAAAAAAATTTTTTGGTTTGTTTTTTTACTTTTGGCTGATTGGTTTTGCATATGAAAATGAGTAAAAATGTGCAAATGATTAAAAACCTTAATTTTTATTTTATTCTTACCACACACAGTCCTGGTACTATTGTGACAGCCATCCATGAGCGGGGTGGAAGAGATTTGCCTGCTGTTTTGGAGGTGAGTTCAGAGAAATCTAATCAGATCTATAAATTGCTCATTATAGACCTTTTTTGTAATTGGCCATTTTCTGTAGTTGATGGTGCTAAACGGGAGTTTCCGTAACCTGACCCACCTGACACACTTTTTTTTTTCTGACACACTTATGAATTCAGAAACCTTAACAGAATAAACATGTGCTTTAGAAAAGTGTGTTGGGAAAAAAAGTGTGTCAGATGGGTCAGGTTACGGAAACTCCTGTGCTAAACCTGCAATTTGAGTGCAGTCATGTGTGCTTGGCTAGTGGCAGACAGTCTTGCTTTCATGAACTTCATGATGTATTTTTCATGGTGTATTTTTTTTTTAAATTTCTCTCTCTTTTTTTAGTTAACCACCTATTTTTTCCGTTTAACTAGCCAATATAAATGACTTGCCATGGAAAGAAGGGCTTCCCACAGCCTTTATTGGGTTCGTTTTCTGGGGGGATATTCTGAGCTACAACGAATATTCATAGCTGTTCCACCATGACCATGATTAAAATGCGACATCAAAAGTTTTCGGCCCGATACCGAGCCCGATGCCACATAAGTTCTACGCGGTCAAACATCAATTGTGCCATCAAAGTACACTCTGAATGGACCGATATGAGCATCAACAAAATCGAAAAAAGGAAAATGAAAAAGAAAATGTAAATAAATAACACATACAGACTTTTTTTCAAACCAAACAAATTTTTAATTAAAATTCCGTGTGTGACTCATCTAGAAACACCATTCCAAACCCGGAAGTTTTTGCTCAAGCTTGATTGGCCATTCCCAGCTTCCAAATTTTGCACATCTTTGCAGCTTTCATGACACAAGCTTGTGTAATAGAATTTCTTGTTTTTTAAAAGGATTTAGATCCTTATTTAGTGATTTGAAATCTGTTCTCTTGGGGCTGTAACTGTTACGATGCCGTGTAAACATCCGTTGGCTTTGGCGTACCCACTAGTAGGCAACGCCAATGATCAGCCTTTCAGACAAGGTTAGATATCCTGTCGCAATAATGACAATAAAACATGTAAATAAAACAAGTGGTACGATTTTGTGTTTTTTATTTTCTTATGTATGCATTTCTATACATTACGAAATGATCCAACTAGTGCTTTTGTGCTCAAAAAGCATCAGACAACCCCTACTGCCCACATTAAAAATTGGTGGCGCCACGCCTAGTAGCGGTCCCACGCTTCATCGGTTACGCCCAACCATAGGACGTCACTGTCGACCAGAATCTTGCTCTTTTTGGGTTCAGGTAGGGGCGGCCATGTTAATTTTTTACTGGGATTTAAACACATAATTTTCCCCATCACCATTTTATTGGAGACTAAGATCTATAGTTCATATCTGATATAAGTATAGTATCCTTATTCTATGGCTGATCGGAAAGTTGGAAGATGTTTTTTTTTTTTTTTTTTTTTTTTCCTTTTTTTTTTTTTTTTTTGCTTTTTTTTTTTTTTTTTTTTTTTTTTTTTTTTTTTTTTTTAAGATTTTTCAAGATCGACGATCGGAGGTTCAGAATCCGCAGTTCAGAATTGGACGCTGTGACATAAAGGATCAGATATATTTATATGTGTTATCCCATGACATGGTTTGCCCCGCGAGCCTCAGGCCTATGATTTACTACGCGCTCGTCTAGCGGGTATTAAGTGGGCTTATCCTTAGGCCAGGTTTAGCTCCCCCATAACGTAAGTTCACACTTAGACCGCCAGGGAATATGGGGATATGTGTGTCCCTGTGACGTGTCTGCTCCCTTGCATTAGTTTCATTGTTTTCCCTTGGTGAGAGCCTCGCGGTGCCGCATGTCTTATGTCTTCATGTTCTACCTGCGTATGCCGATGAATCTCAAACATTTCTCTCTTAAATTTTTTTTTGGGGGAGGTGCCCTGTTCTTCTGTCGTCCGTCTTGTCTCCTGGCCTGAGTCTGTGCCACCCTTGGATTTCTCGTCTCGGCGCAGGGTTAATCACTTCGACTAAAATATTTATATCAGATGCGTTTTTATTCTTGATGTTGCAGCAACTATGAATCCACCGTCGACACCGGAGTGATACGAAGAGTTCAGATGCAAGGCGTCCTTCGAAGAAAGGACAAAGATCCGCATGAGCGATGTGTGAATGTAAAAAGTGTACAAGAATATCCTTGTAACATTCACAAAAGGTGGTCAGAATTGAAAATTCAGAAGTACTTGATGAATGGATGTAGTATAGGAGAGGAAATTTAAGAAGACATAGGGCTAAGGCTAAGACTATACCTTCTCCGTTCGGGGCATCTCCCTCCGTGTCGTTCACCGGTGAAGTCTTAACCCGACTCTCTCAACCTAAGAAGTTCAAGAGTACAAGTTCTACCTTGAATCTAGTCTCCAGGCGATGTTTACGCCGGTGGCCACGGAGGCTGTCAGATTTTTAGGGCTAACTCCGTCCAGCCAATCCTGCAGTTAGTCAAGATAAAGGGGCCAGTTATTGAAGTTAACCCAGGGGGATAAGTGATTATTTACGATGGCTGGGTCAATCCCACCCCTTCCATCACAATGTCATTGGAAGATTTTCACGGTGCGTAAGTCCGACGTGCACGCCTCCTTATAAAGTCTAAAGCATCCAGCCATGGTTTTTGACGGCTCTATTCATTCAATTGATCCGACGACCTTGCAGACTAATCAACGGGAAGAACTTCTGCCTCAGTTCAGTGATGATGCACAATTAACCTAACCCATCAGGCTGGCACTTATTACATGGAGGGAGAGTTAAACAACTTCAGTCCACGGCGCCCGTGGCTCTACAGATGGTGTGTAGGATATGAGATGAGGGCGAACTTCCGTGTTTTTCGCGGCGAGTGAAACTCAACGACCGTTGTAAAACCCTATTGATGATGATCGAGTTATTGGATAAGGGATACCGGTGGTACTCGGGAATCGGTGATTTGTAATAGATGTGTGGTTTGCGTGACGATGATATAGAGATAGTAAATGAGAAAGATGATTATTCCAGAGTCGGCTCTACCCTCCGGACGGCCGTGCATCTGTCCGTGGTGATGACTCAGTCTATTCAAATAGTCATTCCCCCGCGCCATACCCCCAATTCCACCCTCCTCTCTAACAACTTACCTCCACTAATTATCACCCCCCTCCCCCCCACTACACTGCCCCTTCCTTTTCCACCACCGAACAAGCCATCCTTGTCTCATGCTGGGGCGGAGTCTCCCCCTTTTCTAATTTCATACGACATCCCCACCCATATCCCACTTCCCCCCTACTCAAACTTCTTCCCCTTCGCTCTCATCCCCTAGCCGCCCGCCTCCTTTTTCTTTCTTTCACCTCCACAAATTCACGGTCCCCTCTCTCTTTGACCCGCCACAATCCCCCCTTATTCACTTTCCCCTTTCCCCCTTTCCTTCCCCAGTTCTTCCTAGAAGCCTCTCCACATTCCCCACTACAATTATGTGCCTTACTCTCTTATTGCTGGTTATAAGCAATGTTTGTAAAAGGCTCAGTAGAAACGTGAAGATCTCTCATAGTATAAAGGCATCTCTCAATAGCTTCATTATACAGATAACATTAGGCTCAATATGACTCCGTCATAGGTGGCTAACGAGACACAGCTACATTGAAGTTTCATTCCATACGAGCGATCTGTTCCACATGGGCGGAGATCGGCGTTTTGCCCTCATTCTAGGAATAAACTTATTGGAAATGGGTTCCTTAGGTTTCTTAGAAGAACGCCTTCAACACGCAAATGGAGGGATGGTCTGGATGCATAACGTCTTTCCTCAGCATCATTATACGCAAGGTCTAGGAGACCAAAGGTACAGAAAAGAATCATTATCGTCCTCAACTGAAGGGAAAGACTCAGGAATTCATCTGAGAAGGGGAGTCTTTTATGATAATCAGTGTCCAAATAGACTTCTGAACCTTATCAATAGGCTGTCTTAAGTCTGTTGTAACAGGAATGATAGGCTCCACTACCTGTTGTGCTATAAGGCTTTGCGGCCAACAACCAAGGTCCGAAGTGGAGAATCTTGAGTAGTAGCAGAATCACATTTCAACCCTCGATGAACCAAAACAGAGCAAAAGGTGCAGCGACATCTGGAGATAGGTAACGTAAGAGTCTTCAACGTCTTCCGCACAAGGAGTCACATCGGATTACGGAGCCCCATCTGTGGTCAATTTTCCTTCACCGCTCCTCCCCAGCTCCCGTCATTCCTATTTCCCCCGCTCTCCTGCTTTCTCTTTTCTTCCTCCCCCTTACTCTATGTCACTAGTGCTTCTCATCTCCCTAAGGTTTATTAGGTTTTCTTTTTCTTCCCTTTCCCCCCTTTTTTTCTCTTCCCTTTTTCTTTCCCCCTTTTTTTTTCTCCCCCCCTCTTTTTCTTTCCCCCCTTTTCTCTCCCTCTCCTGCTTTTTTGGCCCGCCGCCTTTTGCCCTGGTCTACACCATCATTGATTCGCCGCTTCTGCTACCTGACAAGTCATTGAGTACTTTTTCAATATGGCAACATATGATCACTAGTTATTGACGGAGTTATTAGCTTCATTCTTTACTAGTATCGAGGTCAGACCTATTGTCCCGCCGACTACCGACAGATAAGTCATAATGTCAGTGTTGATGGACGAGTGTGTTTACAATCCGATAATAACATCAATCTTGATTTGACTACTAGCACACCGATACTTCACCACTCGTCTCATGTTGTTTACTTGGGTGATCACTAGCGGGTATACTTCCTCGTGCTGCCCACGGACGCGTCGTTTCCACCCCCGGATCCCACATAGGGGATCACACCAACTCCTTTCATCCCGTTGGTCCGCCCGCGCATTATGCAACCCCCGTTTAGGCGTCGCCAGACTCACCGTTACTAGCCGCCGCGTACGCTTGTTGTCGAGCCTGCCCAGTCGTGCACCTTACCACATTTCTATCCATCCCCTCTTAACCACCCAACCGCCGACCATGCTGCGTCGCTGGTCGGCCAGACAAGTTCGCGTTCTCCATATTGACGATTCTCAGTATTCTACGATTTTCAAGAAAGGACTTAATGGCATCATTCTCCTGCCTCCTTCCCTTAGACGCCAGCTCACATTCCACCGATTGATCGACGTATGTCCCGTAGTGTCCCAAGCATGCACAGTGATATTGCACACCCGCAGTACTGTGATTCGTCTTCTGAAGTTGAGTAAGTAAAGATACTTTGTGCGAACAGTTCCTGCCGGTACGATAGAAAGGTGTATGTGCTTCGATGGGAACCAGTATTTTCATGCCCGTCGCTCACCCGCTCGCTTGTTTGACTCCAGAAGGGATGGCTTAGGTGCTCCATGAATAGCTTTCTCCCTGTCAGTCTCAGTATTGAAGTGACTCATTCATACTTACGTACATTGAGAACCGTGGTACACTTGAGCATCTATGCATATCGATTCGTGAAGCCGAGGGAGACAGAAGGTATTTTGATCTATGCACGGCTTTATGAGTGAGTCCCCCTTGTCCAGGTACCAGTTCTCCACACGTATATGAGTGGTCACCAAGTCCACCACCGGACCCATGTGAAGATTCTTCAGTTCAAGGCTATAGTGAATAAGTATAACTCCATATTGTTCTATTAATCTAAAGGGATCGTTCTATCGTGAGAATATAGCGCAGGCTTCGAACTCGGGATATGATTTCTAGGACCGGAATGGTCCTCTGGTGAAAGTGAAATTGCAGCTCTTATAGTGGATCTCCACAGAAAAGTCTCTAAGTTGATTGATGCTCTGAATAACTCTATATCAAGCCTAATGCTTAAAGTATTACTCCAAGACTGGAGTTAAGTTAGCTGATCGATGATAAAAGAGGAAGTCCGCCGTTGCAACATGAAGTACTGAATCACGAAGGTGCTAGATCTGATAAACTGGATAGAGGATTATCCTCTGGTGAATCAACTAATGTGATTCACCACAGAAGAGACGAACCTGAGCCTGCTCTACCAGTGTTACTACTCGCGTTCAAAGCCACCGAAACTACTCAACCATTATCGGCTGATGCTTACTCCCACGTGCGTTGCACAATCTAGTCAAGGGTACTTCAAGTCAAGAGCGCACTAGTAAACGCACTAGTGATAATTTGAGCAAAGTATTCCGATCTGTTGAGATGACGAAGTTAAGAGAAAGTACAAAATATTGGGCTCCTTATTCCGAGTTGACTTCCTTTATGACGGAGACTTTGAAGATCTACGTTACCTAGCTCCAGATGTTGCTGCACTTTTTTGGCAGCTGTTTGGTTCATTGTGTTGAAAATGTGATTCTGGCTCCTCAAGATTCTACATACTTCGGGCCCTTGGTTTGGCCGCAACAACATTATAGAAAACAGGTTAGTAAGCCTATCATTCCTGTTAGGACAGACTTAAGACAGGACTATTGATAAGGTTCAGAAGTCTATTTGCACTGATTTATCAGAAGAAGACTCCCCTTCTCAGAAGGATTCCTGAGTCTTTCACTTCAAGTGAGGAAGATAAAGAATTCTTCTCTATACCTTTGGTTCCTAGACCTTGCTGGGATAAAATGATATCTGATGAGAAGACTTTCTGCAAGCCACGACCTGCCCTCCAGTGGGTGTTGAAGGCGGTTCTTCTAAGAAAACATAAGGAACCTGCCATAGGTTGATTCATGGAATGAGGTCAAAGACGCCGATCTCCGCAATTTGGAACAGATCGCTCGTGATTGAATGAGAACTTCAAATGAGCCTGGTTGTCTCTTAGCCACCTTTATGAAGGGTTATTGGAGCCTAATGTAGAGCGGCTAATGAGCTTATGAGAGAGCCCCTTTATATTATGAGAGATCTTCATCACGTGTCTGCAGAGCTTTTCACAAAGATTGCTTACCAGTAGGGGCTCTTGTTACGGCACCTTGACCAGGACAAAACACCTCAAAACACGGGATCAAACTCATGAAATAAACTAGACAATAACACGTTGAACTTGATTAACAAAATTTTTAAAACAAAGTATTATTTAGTTTGTATTCTGTGTAAATCAATCTCATTCAAAACATCGATTAGCAGGTATCAATAATCAAAGAGTTGCTCTATAATAAAGTTGTTAATTTATGAACTACTAAACTACTACATGGTTGTGGCCGCGACGAGGCAGAGAGAGTATTACAATTAAGATGCCAACTTGCAAAGAGTCCTGGCAAATATTCCAGCGCAAAAACTCAATTTCCAAAAGAGTGGGACGTGTCCACGGCCGACTGTCTTTACTGAAGAAAAACCAGCTCCTAATGACTCCCGAAGCTTGGAGGGCGACTAAATATAAAGTCCAAAAGTGCTTGTAGCTTGTTTATCCTTGGATAACTCCAGAGGCCACGGAATACAAACCGAAGACCCGGCTACACAATCGGCCGAAACTGCTGGAGCTGAGCCTACTATGAACAAGGTCCACTATAGGGGAGATTATACTAGACTGTGATTATGTCACTGTCAACTTGGAAACTCTGGCTTAATAACTTGGAGCAAGCTGTTAAGAAACCTTTAATAACTTGGATGTAAGAGGTGTGTATCTGCTTCATCTTCTCTCTCACCAGGGCTTAATATATCCTCTCAAACAAGTCTAGAAGGATCTGGTCCTCTATATGAGTCATGTGCTAAATATAGCCATTCATTCAGAATCTGGAAATATCTCTACATTTTGTCCACATGACTGTATAGATTGGGATCTCATAGCCGCTACTAATGACTGTTTAATTATACAGCAGTGCGCCACCTATTGGACAAACAATATCAACTTGAGCTAGGCGAGTTCGGATTCTCCTAGTCTCAAGTAAAACTCCAGAACATTCTCGCGGTTCTCTTGAATTTCAATTGCTACATAACACCAGTTATGCACACCACAGTTTGGTGT
This sequence comes from Ophioderma brevispina, assembly GCA_023653785.1. Taxonomy (NCBI): domain Eukaryota; kingdom Metazoa; phylum Echinodermata; class Ophiuroidea; order Amphilepidida; family Ophiodermatidae; genus Ophioderma; species Ophioderma brevispina. The sequence goes on along the minus strand of JAMKCH010002923.1, from coordinate 75,854 downwards.
GTTTAAATCAAGCTCATTCAAACATCGATTAGGTATCAATAATCAAAGATTATCTATAAAAAGTTGTTAATTTATGAACTACTAAACTTACTACATGGTGTGTGCCGCGACGCGAAGCGCAGCGAGATTACATTAAGATGCCGAAACTTGCAAGAGTCCCTGGCAAAATTCCGCGCAAAACTCCAATTCCAATGTTGGGGACGTGTCCACGGACGACTTGTCTTTACTGAAGAATACCAGCTCCTAATGACTCCCGAAGCTTAGAAGGTAGACTAAATATAAAGTCAAAAGTGCTGTAGCTTGTTTATCCTTGGATAACTCAGAGGCCACGGAATACAAAACCGAACCCGGTTACACAATCGACGAAAATGCTGAAGCTGAGACTACTATGACAATGTACACTATATGGGGATAGTACTAGACTGTGATTACTGTACTGTCAACTTGGAAACTCCTAATAACTTGAAGCAAGATGTTAAGAAACTCTCCTTAATAACTTGGAGAAGAAGATGTTGTGATACTCTGCTTCATCTTCTCTCACCCAGAGCTTGATATATCCTCTCAAACATTATTCTAGAAGGAATCTGGTCCTCTCTATATGAGTCATGTCTCTAACTTAGGCCATTACATCATAATTCTGGAAATGTCTCTAAATTCCACATGTAATGTATAGAGGTTTGGGATCTCATAGCCAGCTACTCACTGACTGTGTAATTATACAGCAGTGCCCCACCTATGGCCAACACATATCACCTGGAGCAGGCTAGTCTGATCTCCTAGTCTCAAGTCACCTCCAGAACATTCTCCGCGGTTGCTTGATTCTAATTGTACATACCCACCAGTTATGACACACAAACCAGGTATATTTATATATTACTAGGGACTAATTTACAATTTTATGTTGCAATTTATGAATTCGTCTTACTCAAGTTAAAAGTCAAGTAAATAATCATTGCAAATTCTTTGGGCCTGTGAACACTCTAAGAAGAAAGAATGCTGTTGATGCTTGATTTACAGCCAAAAGAGTTCCCTTACGCTCCTAGAGGAAAGGGTCTCTTTGGAGGACAGTGTTCTAGTTTAGCTTCACAGGAAGAAGAACGTGTAAAAGCTGCAGATCAATGTGCCAAGAGGTCTAATAGTAAAAAGTCCAGAGGCCCTCCAAATTATAGACATTATAGATACAGAACCTGTATGATTATGGCTACCGCCAGACAGGTCCTCCGCCTCCGTTATGGCCTGCCAATAGGGAATAGAGGTCTTTCGGAAGTCGGAATATGGCGTTAAAGATAGCAAGTCCAACTATGGAGGTTCTAGACAGTTCAGAAGCTGTTCTTCCTACTCCAGACGTTAGAGGGCGCCAGAACAGTGGAGCGAGTAGGGGAGGAAAGTACAAGTGACTCCTACCTACCTATGATACCAGTGGAGGGGAATCTGAAGTTATTCCTCCCGGCGTGGAGGTCGATAACCTCGGATCAATGGATTCTACAGACTATTTCAGAGGTTACATTGGAGTTCTACCGACTTCCGCGATGAAGTCAGATTCTGCAAAATACGCCTATGCCAAAAGAGACTTTTAGGGCATGATAGTAAAGAAGGAAGTGAAAGAATTGACCTAAGAAAAAAGGCAATTTTTCCAATAAGCAGCCATTATGATGAGAGGTTGCTATTCGATTTCTTCCTGGCTCCGAAGAAGAAGAAAACAGGAGACCTCAGACCTATCATAAATCTACGCCCTCTGAGATTTATTCGACCAAGACATTTAAGAATGGGAAACCCTTTCACCGGCATAAAAGAGTTGAAGAAGGGCTGGTTCGGCGCACATTGGATTTAAAAGACGCCTCCCTTCATGTTCCCCAAGTTTTTTCATCCTCATCAAAAATGGCTTCTTCGCTTCAGATTCGGCAACCAGTCTTATCAATTCCAAGTTCTTCCATTCGGACTTTAAATGCGCCCCTTACCTGTACAAGACTTGTAAAGACAGTGGCAGAACATCTGAGAAGGAGGGGCGTCCCCCAAATTTGAGTGCTATCGCGACGATTGTTGATTGTAGACCCAAAGCCAAATCAAGTCTGTTTAAAACAGTGTAACTGTGGTATGAATCACGGTGAAAGAACTGGGCTTTATGATAAACCAAGAAATCAAGTCTATTGTCCAAGCCAGAAACCGAGTTCCTAGGAGCGATTTGGACTTGAAAACAGCAAAGCTTTTCCCAAAACAGAAGTAGAGAATTTCAAGATTGATGGATTGTATCCTGCTCATTCTGCAGAGGAATTTTGATCTCCACGGCTCATCATGGCTCTGCTGATTAGGGAGATGGCAAGTTTGGTAGAACCTTCTTACCCTTCTGCCGATTGAGGATGAGACTTATCCAGCTACACCTCCGGAATTACTACAGAAACTTCCGTCACGATCTAAAACCGTCAAGTACCGTTAAAGCCAATGATTGCGAAGCACCTACGATGGGTAAGCAACACGAAGAATTCTTATGGTGGGAAAGAAAGAAGTTCAGGAGGCTCCTCATCAAGATTATTATAAAAAAACGGATTGATTCGAAGACAGGATTGGGGAAGCATACATGAGATTCCCACAGAATAAAGGAGTAGGTCCAAGATGTGATAAGGAGGCTCCATATAAATGTCCTAGAGTGGCTAGCAGGCTACCACGCTCTAAAAGGCGGTTCAAACAAATGAATTCTTGAGGAAAGTCAGTGAAAATTCAGATCAGAACAATCCACTGGTGTTGCCTTCATAAATCACCAAGGAGGGACAAGAGTATCATCCTGTGCACTACAACCATCCGCTTCCTCTCTTGGTGCCAAGTATCATTTAATTACCCTCAAAGACGGATCATCTCCCAGGAGTCATAAAACGTTATCGCAACAGTCTTCCAGAGGGAAATCAGCCAAGATGATAGCTTAATCGGAACAACCGTGGAGTGGCATCTCAACAGCCGCATATGCCAGATGATTTTTTCAAAACATACAGGCCCATGGTAGATCTGTTTGCGACAGCAAAAAATCACCAACTCCCAAACACATACTGCAGTGGCTGGAAACGGAAGAGAAAGCCTGGTGAAAAATGATTTCAAATAAGTGGGAGAACCTGATTGCATTCGCCTTTCCACCGATAACAATTCTGGCACAAGTACTGACGAAGTTTCAGAATAAAGGTCATGCAAGATGCTGCTTGTAGCCCCCATTTTGGCCCACGTCCAGGTTGGGGTTTTGAGGTGGTAGCATTGCTGGGAGACCATCCAAAGAATGATCCTAAGGCCAAAATCTATTGGTGGACGGAATAAACAGAAGAGTGTCGCTTCCAAAGACTAAAGTCTCTACTCTGCTTGTGTGGCCCTCTCTCAGGCTCGCCTTCAAACGCAAGGCTGTTCAGAAGAAGCTGCCTCCCTGGCGGTGGGAGCACGAAGGAAGTCTCCCTCCATTATCTACAATAGCCGACTTCGACGAATTCAATGTTCTTGGTGCAAAAAACATAAGGTTGATCCGAATATACTGCCTCTGTAGGAAACGGGCTAAACTCCGGACGTCTCCTTTTTCAAGAAAATCTCCAGCCTTCGACTATTAGGAACTACATCTGACATTTCTACTATCCATGAGAGCCCGGGAACCATGATTAGAGAAGGTAGAGACGAAAGATAAGGGTCTCTAGGATCTCTAAAGGAATGTTAAATAAAACGTCAACTATTCGGAACTTCATCCTTCTTGGGATTCTCCATTAGTTCCAAACGTAGCTGGCGAGCCGTTGAACATTTGGGAAAAGCCACTCTCCTTGACTGAACAAGGAAGACGGCATTCCTCCTTATGGCCGCTTTTACCAGAAGGTGTTCGATAAATTCCATGCGTTATTGTTTTTTTTTTTCTTTACCGACCAAAAGTACTATGAGGTTATGTGGGACTCTCACAATGTTACTCTACTTCTTCGTGTGGTGTCATGGCTAAAACTCATCACTCAGTTTTAACACCTAACCAATAGTACTTCCAGAAAATACCCAGTGTTGACTGGTGATCCCGAGGATAAACGCTGGGGTCCGTCAGAGCTCTCCGACATTAATACCACCGCCAATGCCTTTTTGAGGAAAGCTTATGGATTCTCAATTTCTGACACCTCTTATAACTACAATAAAAACCTTACAAACCTGCAACAAAACAAACGTTTTATCACGCTTGGTCATTCACTCATCTCTGATGCTTTAAAAGTGAAAGCTTCGTCAGGGACATTAACATCGCCCTTAACCCTCATGCTCATGAGATAAGTAGTCAGGCAACATCTTGGGTTTGTCACTTAGGAGTTAACATTTACTGGCATTATGGAAGCATCAGGATGGAGGACGCCTAACTTTTTCAAAATGTTTATATGAAGGACGTCCTTACTAGTAACCAAACCGTGGCCAAAACCATCCTGTAAGCAAAGGTTCAGAGTAAGAGGAAGGGATGCCATGCATCATTATAATAAGCTCATAAGGTGAGGATTGCCCCCCCCGGTATAACTTATCTGTACCCTTGATTAGTGATGTGTTTTATGATATACTATCAGGTATTGATGTATATGGCTATACTATGGGGAAAAATTATTTCAGCTTCCATTAAAGAACACATGGCGAGAAATCCCGCGACTCTGGACTACCGGCTCCAATTCCTCCACCTAGTGACCAGTGTGGCAGTCATGCACTCGTTGGCTCATTTCGGAATGTATAGAATGCATTAAATAGAATATACTCACCAAAATTGTGGATTGTTCTATTTTATACGTGTATACTTACGAATGATCCAACTAGTAACCCTCATCCAGGCCCTCCCCGCAAGGTGGAGCCTTGGGGAAGATACAAAAATGAGCAAGGGATTCTGGTCGCCAGTGACCTCATATGGTTGGGCGTACGGATGCTAGCGTGGGACAGCTATAGGCGTGGCGCACCCAAATTTTTCATGTGGCAGTAGTAGCCCGGGGTCTGATGGCTTTTTTGAGCACAAAAAATGCCACTAGTTGGATCCATTCGTAAGTTACATGTAAAACATAGAACAATCTCACAATTTTGCGCGAGATAATCTCACTATGTTAATTTCATATCATTCATATTAAAACACTAGCAATTTTTTTTACAGTTTGGCCTAGCATGTCAAAAATACATGTCACATTCATAATCAATACTGAAACTTCACTGTTTAGCCTATATTTGAGCAATCAATGACATATCCAGCCAAATCGCATATCCGGATTAGCGCCGGTCCCGACGTATCCGGATAATAGACGAGGTGGACTATATTTAGAAACTTACCCTAAACTTAACCCTTACCCCAACATGCTCCGGGGAGCTTAATTAGCCCTATGTAGTTGCTTCAGAGCACAGGTGGTGACAAATATACAGTTGTATTAACCAACTCCCAAATAGACGGTATATTATACTATAATTATTACTGAAACCAACTCCCATACATCCAAGTATACTTACCAACTCGCCACAGTTGGTTGACAATATATTCTTTAAATTACACCAACCCACCCTTCCACTGTGACTGATGTCCACTCTAATTGAAAATTTCAATTGTATTTTTTCTACCAGCTTGCTAAGGAAACTTCACCCCTTAGGCGGCGGGAGAGTCATAGGAGGGTGCCCAAAAAAGCTATTCTCTTCTTGCTTCTGATGCAAGCATCGTTCACCAACAGGAGACATTGCTTGACATATTGGAGGAAGACTTGCAGCTGTCCTCGTTTAAAAAATATGGAAACAAGAAATGGCCAATATATATGTAGATGATATATAGTGTGTTTATCTCTTTAGTAGCCAAAAAATTATGATTTTCGTGCCCAATTTAATATATGACTATGACTCTTGAATAAGATAGGTAGGCTTGCGATCATGTAACAGATTTTCCTTTAACCATTGAAAGCATCGTGTACCGTTTACAGTTCCCGCAAAAATAAATCATGGCCAGCGTAGAAGTGGAACATTGTACACACATAGCAACCTGGGAATGCATGGGCGTATTTAAACGCAGCTCTGCAAAATGAGATGCAACTTACGCTTTGTGCATTACGCTGAGCGCTCTATGTATGCGGCCAGTATCTAATACGCTGTCCAGATTCTTCTGCGGAAACTGTAGGAAATTTTTCTACATGCTTATAAAAATGGTGTGGAAATGCTGACTGAATAATTGTGCACTGAATTCTGGATGTGTTTAGTTTGAATGCGATTCGTTTTACAAAATGGTTAGTGGAAATGTTACAATTTAAGCCAGTTAACATGGATAACTCTCCCCATAGGCATCTGCTGAAGGGAGAGACACGGAACTGCATCTTGATATAATTCCACTGGGCATTTATGGAAAAAATTCATACACATGTGCACCAGAAAGTAAGTGCCTTAAAAATAGATTTGAATAAAATACGGAATAAATCGATTGAATGATTGAATTAAATTAAAATTGTACCATTTATAATGAGCATATTGGGTTAAATTTGTGTTGGTGATGGCCCCCTCATCAATGTACCGCAAAAAACCCTGGTCGGATGTGTGTATTCACAATATCTAAAAAAAAAACAGGGCATGCACATGCAGTGCCATTAGTGAGGAAAAAAAAAGGAGAGCACATGCTCATGGTTAGTGTGCATGTGATTGTAATGGGACGTACATGGTTGAAAGTGAAAGTTATATGTTGAGGTGTTCTATTGTTTTACTCACTCGATGATTCGCACCATCATTCTTATGCTGGGGAACGATTTATTGTTTCAAAGACAATTTTAATAGGCCCTACTCAAGTCGTGTCAGTCTGATTTATCAAAAGCCTTATTCTTAATTTTAGATGAAATCGGTCAGCAGGCGCGTTGCAGACAATCAGTGCTCACGGTTTAACCTCCTCTTTATAGAGGGGCACTATTTCTCGATTGGATTTTCGTTAATTAATTAACATGAACTTTGAGACCTGTTTTTTAAAATAGTATAAGGTTTGCACCCAGTTCTTAAAACCCCCAGGTGGGGAAGAAAAAACGTACTAGAGCGAAGGAATATATTACATAGGAGCTGTAAAAGGGTTACAAAAGCCAGTAAAAACCTTGCAGGTTCTAGCCGGACTAAATATCTAATAGTCATAAAAAAAATAAGGGATCCCCACTTACAAATAGCGTGAAATAAAAAATATGAATGAGGTAGATTGCTACTGCCAACTCAAACATTTCGGATTCAAAAATGTTACAGAGTGGTTCATACAAATCAACAATGATGCATCAATGCGTCCGCATATTTATCCCGCTGCGGCCAGCTGTTAGCTTTATCACCCGAGTGCGGCATAAAAAATAGGCAGATTATATCGGATGCAGAGTTGGTGATTTGTGAGGAATCATTCTGTACATGTATGACTCCCTTTCAACAACAAAAATCCTATGAAAACTTATGTATAGAGGACTATAATTATTCTCACTATAATACTGAAATCGTTCCCAGTTTGACAGAAATCTTCCTGGTGATAATATATTTTAGCACAAAATCTCTAAAGCAAAACGATAGTTTTGGCATGTTTGTTGCTTTGCAGTTGCACCTGGTGCCGTACTGGGATCCAAACATTACAAATAGTACGTCGACTTAAAGTTTTTTACTGCACTTCCTTGAATACTGCACCGTGTGTGGTGTGCTAATGTGGGCATATGAACTGTGGGTTGATAAGAATCAACAACAGTATGCCCCCAGAGTTAGCCTTTTATCAAGGCTTTTGATTATTTATTCAATTTGTGTGAGTCCGCCCCTCCCTGGGCGCGCTCAAAGCTGGTCGTAATCAAAAGCCCTTTTTGCAAAATTTCATTTTCCTTGTTCCTCATGATGGTCGGGATATGTCTTCCGAAACTATAGCGATCGTTTTGTGGTCAATGATGATGTACATCGTTCGTTTTTAAATAGTTCCCAGAATACGAGCTTTATTGAACTTGTTCAATAACCATCAGTAATGAGTTTAGGAACAGATTCAACACAAAGCGAATACAGCCATGACAGCGAGGATCCTGATACCGCAAGTGGGAAATGTAAATGGCAAACACTCTGCTGCGTGAAACGGCCCGGGGTGAAAATAATTGGTGGAATTACATGCAGCGTGTTGTCACTGTGTAGGATCCGGTGACGGTTGTAGGATTATTCGAGTAGCTGCAAGTCTGTGATGAGTAGTGAAGTCCCAGGTGCTGGAGTATCAGTAGATCATGAGATGAGAGTATTGAGCTACGCTCTACGTGTACTGAGTGATACGTTTACTAGAAATGTGAATTCAGTCATTGTACCTAGTGAACGACTGTGTATTTACACGTAGTTTCATGCATCGTTCAGCCATGGTTGGGCCAAAGACAAGAGTTTAGCCTTAAAAACCAGCCTCTAATGTACACAAGGCAGCATTTTATAATACATGCCACATGTAATTCGTGATCGAGATCTCGATCATTTGAGCACAGTAAGTGTTAAAGACACATTCAGTGATTTGCTAAATCAGACATCGAAAAAAATAATCAAAAAATCATGATGTTTGCATGTATGTAACAATTACAGTTATCCCCGAACATCTTATTAAAGACCAGAAAGCAACCTAAAAGGACAGGAATCGGGAATTTTAGTCAGTATGTTCCGTCGGACACTTACTACAACACGTTTAATTGATGGAGAATCGTAGCGAACACTGGCCGTTTTCTCCCTTTTCTGTCCAATAGTCAGTTAGTTGGAAAAGGTAACTTAATTATGAGAATTCTACAGAGCTATCCTTCACTTTTAAGAAATTCCTGCAAATTTCAAATATTTGTCAAATCACTGATAGTGTCTTTAATTGTGCAGTATGTTGGAGGGCCTTGTCAATTTGTACATGGTAAGTTCCCAAGGAAAGTTCATGTCTAGATAGGAGGGTGCGTGTCAAAAATTCTCGGCTGAATTTGTGAACTAGGACTTAATTTCTGATTGAATTTTGGATGTTCGCCACACGCCAACATTGCGTTTGCATGATGATACGCGGGTCAGGATTCATAAAAATTACATGTATTGTCTGTGAGTGGCAATTTTGACTGGTCACTGCCAGTACGAATATTTGATAAAATGACTGAACGTATGCCCTAGTCTAGTCTTATATTCAGTGGGTTTGGGCAGGGAGGTAGGAATAATTTAACTGTGGACTTTATTTTCTGCCCTTGCCTCTCACATACCCGTTAGACTCCCTCGCCACTCGCCAGCTTCAAGACTTTGTCGTGTGTGAGTGTGAACTATTTGCTTTGAATAGTCTGCTAATTCGGCCGTGCAAAAATCGATATGGTAATTTTGTCGGCGATGTCATCGATATTGGCAAGTGTCTGAAAACGTTGTCATCGATGAAATTGGGGCGGTGCTTACGATGAATACATACTTTGATTGAACATATGCTTGCACAGGGAAATACCAATTTGTGCAAAGAGCCCGCTCCGCTCGGCCTCACGCCTCGGGCGTTCGACACGCGGCCTTCGGCGCGTCGAGTTGGTGGAGATATATAAAATGCGAGGCGTCTTTGACACAGACTTACCCCGGAGTATGCCCCTGTACAAGGAAGATAGTGAGTGTGAAACCTACATGTACATGGTCTTGAAAGCTACCTCATTTGTGCCTCAACCTGTACTTCATAACATTTACGGGAAAATAGCATAGAGATACAAATAAAGTAAACTGTGCACCTATTTTGTATAGCTCAAAAGTAGCTACATCCCAGGACCTGACATGACAATATTCTCAGCAGTTTAGTTATGTAATGACCTTTATTGCCTATCAAAAATAATTTTGGTCTTGTTCCAATGTCTTGACCAAGCTTGACCAAGCCCTAACCAAGCCTGTCTGCATATGCAAGATGAAGAGGTCATGAAGCTCAAAATCAACAGTTTATTTACAAGATTTATCCAAGATTTGCCCTGTACATGATCAAAGATTGGTATTCAAAATTGAGATAAGTGCCATTAAATGGTCATTATGTGACAAAACAGTAATTTCAAACAGGCATATATAGCCATTTTATATCTGGCTCATAATTTCTTGGACAGTTTAGAACTTACGCCCGCTTTCCCGCCACAACGGCGCACCATATAACGTCTAAGAGGGTTGACATGATCCAAGTCTTTAAGATAATGCATGGGTTCAGCAACATGAACAAGAACAAGTTGTTCCCATGAGGATGTGAAGTGTGAGATAGATCTGCGAGGGTCATAAGACTAGAAGCCAGAAACAAACATGCTACTATGGATATAAGGAAGAAACAAGTTTATCACACATGTCGCTGGACCACTGAAGGTGATCTTCAAGGGTGTTGAAGTGGATGCATTCTTCTCCAAAAAGTACACAATCTGACCTATAATTAATGCAGATAAGATTTTTTAAGGCTTACTATCTGCCACATCATTGTCTGAATTTCCCATGGAGTGGATTGTAAATGAGATAGGGTGGGCATTATAGGACTTTTAAAAAATGTCCTAATTTTCGGGGAGCCCGAGAAGCAGGTGAATTACAGAGATATTGTGTTGCACGTAGACACAGTACACGAAAAGATCAACGTGCGCGTTTTTTTTTATGTCCAAGAAATTATGCGCCCAAGTATAGGTGCCGGACTAGACTAGAAAATAACCAGGGCAGCTGGAAATCACCGGGTTTTTTCACCATACTCTTTCAACATACTCAGGTATATTAGGATTTGTAATTAGTCAATCAGAGTATGATGAGAGAAGTTAAAGGTCTAGGCCCCTACAAATACATAGAAGATCATTTTGATTTGTTAATTGGGGGTTATAGAATGTTGGTAACTTATATGAGCCAATCAGAGATAATGTAAGAAATATGGTAGACCTCCGGGTTTAATAATTTGTATGCCTTTTTTTTCATAACAATTGACTTAAAATTTCAGGGTTAATGAGAAAAATTTGACTTGATTGAAGATGGCCAAAGTATAAATTCGATGGAAGTGTAGTAATAGTGGGGAATATAAGGTTGTGATCGGTTGCCAGCCTTTTTTTTTTTAAAAAAACCCACCATATTAAATGTTGCAACTTTGAGTGCAGTAGCCGAGTGAGTGGAACACTAAGTTGGAACACATTCCCTAATGGTCCCCATTTTACACCTGGGGAGGAGAGAGGAGAGAGAGGTGAAGTGAAATAACGGCTTTGCCCATAATGCACAACATAATTTGCACAAGTGGGACTCGAACCTCCAACCTCAGAGTTGGCCCTTCTATCAACTTGGCCAAATATTGCCCGTAAAAGATTTCCAACTGATTGTTAGGCACACTTTCAGCTAATTTCATTGTGTGAAAAGGAAAAAAGCCACCTACTTTTATGGGATTTATGTGAATGCAGTTAAATATATCACCGTTTCTGAATTTTTGATAGGGGAGGATTTGTAGTTAGTTTAATGCTTTTAAAATTTTGTCGACCAACATTACAGGAAAATGCATAAGTTGGTTTGTCAACAAGACTTTCCAATAAATTATTGTAATTATTATCTGCCAGTGGAAAACATGTTTTCAGTGGGAGCTTCTGTAAGTTGACCCATCTGACACACTTATTATTCTGACACACTATGAATTCAGAACCCTTACAGAAATAAAGCAACTCCCATTTGTCAATAACCCTCAATTATGACTAACACCACCTGAACAGTGTCATACCAACCAACGGGCAATGTGGTCCAGTGGTTACAACGACCGCCTCAGGACCCAAACGTACTGGGTTCGAGTCCGCTGAGGCCAATGTGTTGTGCATTGGGCAAGGCACGTTACCTCGCGTGCCTCTCTCCACCCAGGTGCTAATGGGGAGCGTTATGAATATTGTCCATTGAGCGCCCGTCTAAAGGTAGGTATGCCTTGGGCATGTAAGGCAGCTGACATATTTCAAAGGTAGCGGTAATAAATGTAAAGCGCGTTGATAACATTGTTGAAAAGCGCTATATAAATGTCGACATGTATTTAATGTCGACAGTATTCCATACCCGCCTCAAAAATATTCAGACAACAGAATGACATCGCGTTATTTTGGCAATTTTTTTGGAGTTTCACAACCCGACCATCTGACACTTTTTTTGCTGACACACTTAAGAATTCGGAAAAAACCTTAATGAATAAACATGTGCTTTCTTCTGTGGTAATAATAAAGCACAGGGTTTATTCCATTATCCCTGAATTCTGTAGGGATTGCAAGCAACTTTGGCCTAAATTTAACCAAATTAATGTAAGTTGGGCTTAATTTGTGTACACATTTACTCCTTTGCTCAAATTTTGCCTGCCACATAATAGGATTGTTGCCCCAACAATCAGTCCAAACAAATCACAAGGTTTTATAGTGCAGGATATTCAAACTTTTCATTGTTCAGCATGGTCCCGTGTGCCCTGTGATTTGTTTGGACCGACTTGCTGTGGTAAAAAAAATTCTACATGTATTAGTGGCACTTCGACAGCGAATTGAGACAATGGAGTAAATACGGCACACAAATTGACGGGCTTGTTTAGGCAAGCCAAGACTTGGATCTAGAATTGAGCAACCTACAGTTCTTAATACTGGCTTTATGAGGGGATTAAACCAGGCTTTGTCCTTAATTTTTTCAGCAACCTGCCCTTTCTGCTAGCTTTGGCTATTCTGAGTTGTACCATTGACTTTACCATTTGCGTTAGCATTAATAACCCAACACATTAGAAACACTAGAGGCATTTCCGTAACCTGACCCTTGTCAGATATGTCAGGTATAAGGGAAATCTCCCTCATGCTGGATGCTAATTTGAGCCCTTGATTAAACTACTTTGCTTGGCTTAAACAAATGGGTGTGTGCCTACCGACTTAAGGCATATTTTGCTTGTAACAATACACGGTTATTCAAACATTACACAATAAATAAATCACCCGAGTTGATTTTGATACCAATACTACACTTTATTTGATCTTGGCAGTGGTGGGGGGGGTGGTTTTATTTGGTGTGTAGTGCTAAATGTTCAAGGGGCATCTGTGGCTTCATACCCAAACTTGATATATACAAAAAAGAGATCGTGCATCTTTTGAACCTTTACTAAATAATATGTGTGTCCCAAAGGGCATTCTGTACCTGACCATGTTTACTTGACCACCTTCCCCCACCACTACAAATGCAACAACCTTTATTCTGTCAAGGTGTTGAATTCATAGTGGTTGGGGTAAGGTTTTTAGATAACCCTGATCATGTTATGGAAATGCCTTATTTGTAATCATGATTTCTCAAAAATTGGGTCAATTTGACATTTTTTACCATGTTAGACGTGGCAATTTGATCAGATTTCAGTGTTGATTCTTCTTTGTGTATTTCAAATTGCACAATTTTTACCATTGAGATCTGTCAAAATCATTGAATACCCATGTTGGATAACTTTCATTGGATTTCCAAAAAACTGTGGACCTGTGAAAATGGGATGAAATTTAAAAGCAGGTTACTTTTTGTGGATTTCAAACTTGGTCAAAATTTTACATTTTTGCTGCCCGCAGACCTGAGAAATACTTCCCACTTTTAGTAGTGGATTTCCAAAAACTGGTTTGACCACCACATACTTGTGGAATTCCAATTCCATCAGTCAAATTCCAATTTCAGATTGACTTTTTTTGTTGATTTTAAAAAAAATTGTCAATAATTGACATTATTGACTACTGCAGACCTTGAAATTGGTCCAAATCTCAATTTTTCCTCATCCCAATCTTCAAATTTAAGGCCTACGTAATATTTTCACTGGTATTACTTGTGTGGAACAAACCTGACTAATTTGATACTTTCACTCTCTGATTTGATTTTAAAAAAGGGTGAAAAACCTGGTTAAGGCTTCCATATATATAGTGTCTTTAACAGGGGGTAAAAAAAGGTTTACACTTTATGTCTGCAAAATTTCTCCTAAGGGGATGGACATACCACACGTTTTGAGATATTTATTAACTACAATATCTTGTAGAACCTGGTGAAACGGGCACTGTAAACCAAAGCCAAATAAGAAAATGACGGCCGTTTCTGATTGTGAAGAGAAATGGACTCAAAAAACTACTTTGCAACCACACGTAAGTCTATGGGGTAATCATGATGGTTAACTGTAATCAATACCATTGCGTGAACTGTAGGCCTACTCACGTAACAAACTACTGACCCACCCTTCGAGTTGTGTGAAGTGTTGACCATTTGAAATGATGAGAGAATATCTCAATCGTGAAAATGAACTTGAAATTGTCATTAAAAAAACCCATAATAAAGTTGATTTCAATGGGGAGGAATTTTAAATTGAAAGAGAAAATGCATTTGTTCTGGTCAATACTGATCAAGACTGCTTGTACATTAAATATGTCAATGTCTGCATGGTTTGGGACCAGATCGTAAAGAAGAAATATTACAGCCATTTATTGTAATTAAATTGAATAGAGAAAACTCGAAAATAATTTGAGATGCCTTAAATCTTGCCTTTGTGGTTATTATTAAATACCACCAGTCCCATGACGGGGCGGGCGGCGTTGTAAATGTGGTGTATCAATCTCAATTGTGACCGCCCAACAGAATGCCACCAGACTAGTTGTGAGCAAGTGGTTTTTGCCTTTCTCTAGATGGCGGCCATTTTGTATGTCAGAACTTTGTTTTCAATGCCGTTCTCCAGGTTCCCACAATATATTGAAGTTAATAAATACCCTTCAAACTATGTTTGATATGTGTACACCACTTTTCATCAAATTGGCAGACGAAAAAAGGGTAACTTTTTTTTGGACCACGTAGTTCAATAAGGGATTATGCTCAGGGAGGATCTTGGGTAAAGCATGCATTGATGGCCAGTAAATACTGAGTTCCTGACTTTGTCTTGAAAATGGTACACTAATTTGCAACTGAAGAAAAAGGGGAAATATGGAAAGAGGTAGTTTATAAAGATGGGCCCAGGACAAAGCCTGGGGGACCCCAGAAAGAACAGGAAACAAGGGAGAAGTACAGCACCGCATTGGAACCTTTAGAAACGAAAAGACAAATGTTGACAGAACAAAAAGGTTTTTGAGGGAAGAAGCCACTTTATCAAAAGCTTTTGCCAGATCAAAAAGGGCAGCTTTCACATAATTGCCATGCTTGAGGACAGGTGTCAGTCTGAGATGGCTGTGAGGAGAGCATCTGTGGTTGAGGAGTTAGGGGAAAAACAAATGTCTTTCAAATATTTTGAACCACTTAGTTATCTAGGTAGACAAGGATGGTTGTATATATTATCTTTCCTGGAAGATAGCAGAGCACACAACGGGTTGAGAAAGAAAACCCAGTTTTCCCCTAGCCTGATTCGAACCGGAGACTTCCGTAGTACTAGTGACGGCGCTCAACAAATGAGCCACAGGACTGGGGTGATAGGACGAGCGGATAGATGACATTCTACGCTCGTCTATCAAACCCACAGTATGATGCGGTACGGTTGCGGGGTACCTTCCGTGCAGACGAAACCTGCCAGAAGAGAGTGAAAGATTGAAAATATAGGAGGTTAGAGGAGTGAAGAAAGGGCCATATGTTTACGCATGGCACCAGGATACATCTACACGCAGCAGATGAAGAGTTCTGGAGAAGAATAAGATCAAAAACTCAGGAGTGCAAAAAATAGAGGAAGATTGGCTGGGGGAGGGTAAATAGAAGACAATGAATTATCAGAGCTATCAACATCCATGATGGTTGAAAGGCATTATGCCAAAAAAAATTTGCTGAAGATTAGTATGTTTGCGGTGTATCAGCATGCAACGCCGATTGGATTGCATGGTATCGGGAATTGATGGACGACCAACAAATACTTCACATGCCCAAAAACGCTTACTGGGTGAACCACTATCAACAAGAGAGGCAAGGTAGGATTTTTTTTTTGAATAATGCGGTATTCAAAACATCAAGTCCATGTGTATTTAAAGGCCATTTTATTCAGATGTTATATAAAGACAATGCGTTTGCTCAAGCTAAATTGGCTAATCAGTAGGATAATTTCTTTGAACCCAGTGCCCTAGTAGTTCTATTACTGTGCGGCATTAGCAAAAAAAAAAAACTGGTTGAAAAATATATTTCTGCCATTCATTGGACCCATTCACTTGTCATGGAAGTAGAGATTTTCTATTTGACTGACTTTATAATCGATAAGAATGTTCCGGTCCATACACATCAAATTGCAATGTGAATCTGGCTATTAACAATGACTCCTGCAATGAAAATGCACATGGAATGTATTGAATAGCAGCGCCATTCATCACTTAGAATAGATGTTTTGATGTTATTTTGTGCTTCATATGTAGGACCCTGCATGATTGCTTTGCGGCACTCTTTGGTGGGCACAGGCTACGTCATCCAAAGTCAAAATGGATTCACCTATGAACACTGATGAATTAATACTTTTATTTTAGAGGGAATGGGTTTGAGTGACTGAAATTACTTCTATTTGAACGATCATATATGTCTATAAACATGCTGATCGAATATTTAGGGTTTTGTTCCCCTTTAACTAAAGATATTACAATGGGGCCCGGTATGCGGAGCCATTGTTATAGCCAGGTGTTATCACCTCCACGATTCGGGTTGAGTAACAATTTTACCCATCCTCTTTCACAATAACCATGGACCTAATGCAATAACTAACCAGTTTACATTATGATATAGGTCGTTGACCCTAAGTTTTCTTCTGAAAGCGTGGTAAATTGAATACAAATGAAGTTAAGCAATAAGTTACGGATTTTAATTCTGCACAAAGTTGTTAGGTCAAAGCTTGCCCAGCAACATTCTGGCATGATGTTTGTTTGTCTTTCTTCCTTTTCGAATAAATGATGAAAAACATGGACAAAGTTAATTGAACACGCACTATAGAAGCTCAAGATTTATTTATTTATTTGCGAATGAGGATAAGTATTTTGCGCTTACGTCATTAAAAAAAGACTTTGTCTAAATCGGAGAGGTGGTAACTCCTGAGTCTTCTCAACCCCCAGGCAATATAACAATGGTCCTTCACTCCCATATGAAAAGGAATCTGAAGTGTTTTTCTACACCACATACCGGGCCGGTAATTGAATATCTTTAGCTCCATTGTTTGCTGAAGTGTAGTGTATCTATTGGTCACTGATATTGGGGGAAATAAAGTGAAATGACATTTTATTCATTTTCAAGAAAATGTGCAAGTTTTATTTGGGGCAACAGATTAGGCCAGTCAAAATAAAATGGATGCTGCCTTAGCCCAACACTAATTGCAACAGAATCAATTCCAACAGAATTGTAATTGTATTGAGAATACCTTTAAAAACAACATATCAAAAGTCTACTAAAATCAAAGGAGTGGAACATATTTTTAAGGGGGTAAGGTTTATACAGGGGTCAAAATATGAAGAGTATCAAAACGCGTCAAAAAGTATGCCAACATGTTCGTTACATTTCCAGGATTAAAAAAGGTATAGTTTGCCATATCTGCAGGTTGTAGTTCAATAGTTATGAGACAAAATAGGTTCAAGGTCACAATGGGGGTAAATTTTCAGATATATCCGTTCGTTATAAAAATGGTGTCAAATTGTTCGTCTAATGGTACAGAACCCGAAAATATACTGGTTGCACCATCTGTAATATTTGTTGCATAATTGGAACGCAAAATGTGACTGGGGGCTACAGGGTCTATGGGAGTTCACTAGTCATAGCTCTGTAATTCTTATATACAAAGTTCAAACAAAGAATCTATTTACATTTACTTATCTAGTGGGACAAATTTAACAGTTTACAACCAGTCCGATCAAAATCGGACCATTCTATGAATTTTACCCCAGGATGACCTTGAACTGTTATGAGCCTATTGTACTAAAACTATAACGCATAGATAGGGCAAACTATACCTTTTTTTAAACCTTAGGAGTTGCCCAATAAATTGGTACATCATTTAAATCAATTCGAACAATTCTAATTTTTTACCCCTGTACAAACGTTTCCCCTTATTTCTACATGTTCCACTAGTTGATTTTGGTAGACTTTTAATATCTTATTTTTGGACTATTTCACAGTATATTAACACCAAAATTGTTTCTGTTGCAATTTGTGTGGGGTCAAATCATAAAATTATTAGACTATATGATTTTAATAATTTATTATGAATTTACGCTTGGTTTTGCTCTCCTCCCGTGATAGGGATTACGAATCGACAGCGCAGAAGGTCATACCCCATAGCCTACTGGCACACCGTTGAATAGCCGCAGATTGAAACCACAGGAAGTTGCATTTTGCCCTGCACAATGTGACTTCACCTTTATTGTCCAAGTTAAAGGAATTTTGTATCACAATAGAACATCTGTGTGGAATATGTGCACCAGCAGGTGTATGCATTGTTTCCCGCCATATTGCTAAGGCGAAAAGCAACTTCCTGTTGTTTCAATCGATGCTTCAGACCCGCTATTCATGTGTATAGGTCAGTGGATCAAACTTGAGTCAGAGGTGCAACATGGGATCCCTCGTTTGTTGATGAGGTCAAAGGTCACGTGCCAAGGTCAAAGATCATGCGAGGTCAAGTTGTAAGAAAGGCTGGGTGGCCCCACTGACCTCTATACCTGGCCCGCAGCTTATATTCTTTGAATATAGCGAGCGCAAAAGCCGAGAACCACGGAATTTTAGTTTCCTGGTTAACTTATGGAGGCCACTTAGTGGGCACATGTGGTGCAGTGGATCAGCACTCGCCTCATAAGCATAAGGTTGTGGGTTCGAGCCCCGCTTTCGCCAATGTGTTGTGCACTTGGGCTAGGCACTTTACCTCGCTTGCCTCTCTCCACCCAGGAGTATAAATGGGTACCGGTGTCATAAACTACAGTGTCCATGTGACTGAGTGTCCTATCACCCATCTGTCTATTGTGTTCTCCATTGAGTGCTGTATGCATCATTTGTTTCAGCACTGTACCCAAATGGCCTCGTCTACGAGGTTACGGTTTATTCCGTACATGTTGCTAACTTGCTATGGTAGCTAGGACACTCTCTCATGGGGGACACTCAGTTTCTTTACACCGGCATATGCTGGGAATGCAAAACAGACTCGCTGTGTTTATGTTCGCCACTCCTGTGCGGAAGGAGTGGCGAACCCCCCACTGCAACATTATATGAGGGAGTCTGGCCCAAACGCCAATGACAGAGAGATGGGCACTCCACCTGCGGGCGCACCATTTGCATTTGCTTGGAGGCCACAAGACAACCAGGGTGTGTTTTAGCTCTACAATGAATGGTATTCTGTGGTATTCAATCATAGTTTGCATAAAAAATCATGAAAGTATTTCCAGGCACACTCAATGTCAATATCAGGATCCAAGTTAAATGAGGATAATATTGAATTGGCCTTATCCTAGTCCTCATCGGCATATTACCAGATAGACCGTGGAACACTCTTTAAAAAATTGGGATTGAAATCAATACTAAAATGTAGAATAGCATGATGACATGTACCAATGGGTGAAAGGTATTTAACTGATCAAAGTATCATCATTTGTATAAATATGATCAAGTAAGGATGGTTTGCCATGACCAAACTACGTAGGTTGAGAAACATGCTGATCAAGATTGAAACTAACACATATCAATTAAGTATAGGTGAAGCATAAACTTCAAAAATCTCAACATAAGAAACTTCTTCCAATTTCTTCTTCAGTTGGCTTAAAACGAGTTGATAACCTAAGAGGAGTAACTCTTCTTAAATCCACTTACGATTAATCTTAACTTTTATGAAACAGTTGGATGAAGAGAGGATCACCTGAACACCTGATAAGATGGAAAAGATGATAATCATGGTAGGAACCTTTTCTCCAGCAATAAGGACAAGAGTCCAGCCAGAATATAACTCACAAGAAGCTCTTGAAAGATCAGTATTAACCCTAACCTAACAACACCATGAACATCAGAAAGGAGGTTTACAAGCATGAGGAGAAACAGGGCAGCCTCTCATCATAAATCGCTGGCCGTACTACCTACGACGTTACAGTAGCATTTTTGTTCATGATGTTCAGACAAAAATGGCCAGGTTTTTCGGGGAAAGAAGTGATCTTCTCTTCATCAAATTATCCTAATATTATCACTTTTTCAATGTACACATTTGAACAATTCAAAGGCTCAAAGTAGCTCATTCGCTAATGTCCTAGATAAGAGACCCCAATTGCCTGTACGGTATCCCATGTACAACCATGTCAGAAATACCCTTTAGACATAACAAAATGAACTTAGTGCGAAGTATGTGTGGTCTAGGATTTTATCCACCCAAAACTATACACTGAAAAAGAGGCATACGCGAATATTGTTTTATTATAAGAAATGATTATTAAGAATTTGAAATAAACAAAAAAAGTTAATTATAGACAATAACACCTAAGTAGACAAGGTCCTCCCCTAATATTCCATTGGTGGACAGGGTTCCATGGACCCCTACAGAAACCACTTCCCAGTAGAATTTGTGACCAAAATTATAACACACACGCAAGGGCTATAAGACGATAACAATTAAGCCAATTAAAATTCGAATCCCACAAAGAAACCTAAAAATTACACGGAGGCAAAACATGATTTTTCAAATCGGAAAAAAGGAAACGCAAAAATAATATGTGGAATGAAAAAAGCTGTAGAGTGTTCTAAAACGCTCCAATTTACCTATATAAACACAATGATGTACAGTTGTTATGTTTCACGTAGGATGTATGTGGCCAAAATTGATTTTATTAGCTTACTTTGTCCAATTGTTGGTGGTGGTGATTTCAAAAATCTTAGGTGCTATTTTTTCAACCACGCATCAGTCGCCATTTTGATTTCAAAATGGCCACCATTTTCAGTATTGTTGTCCTATATCTCGGATTAGGAGAAACTTAGAGGAGTAAAATTGGTGGCAATACCGGGTTTGATACGAGGAGTCCATGAAAGGCATCGTCTTACTAGTAATGATTTGGTTGGCTGCCCTCTGAATTTCAAAATGGCCGCCATTTTAAATTATGTATGTCCTATTCTTGGCGTGTGACCAACGTGGAAGAGTAAAACTGGTGGCGAATACCATGTTTGTGTATAGGGATTCCATCAACAGCACTGGCTTACTTGGATCTAATTTAGCTTTGCCGCCAGCTGGGATTTCAAAATGGCCGCCATATCTAATACACTTGTTTTTAAAATTCAAACATACCGTAATAAAGCAGTGAAAAATGGTTTTTAGCATTCCCATGAACTATGAATGTTAATTCCAAATCACTGCATGCCTATATTTTAATGAGCAAACTCAGCCACCATGGAAGATTCAAAATGGCCACCATAGATCATATTTTGTTTGGATTAATAATGTACTGTCAATTAAATGTAACCCAAATATCAGGTATAATTACAGATCTAATTTTTTACACTATCTTGAAATACATGACTTTGATCTTGGATTGCCTTTTCAGACATGAAGATATTTTCACCTACGGGTTTATTTGCAGAAACTTTATTTGAGGGGTCGACCCACCTTAATCATACACCTTTCGTGAAGCAAAGAAGTTTAATACTCTCATGTTATTAACCTTTTCGAGACACAAAAACTTTATCATGCAATTGACCTAAAATGCGAAGAGGATTTTTTTTTCATTCCATCACAAGGAGAAAAAATAGCCTATTGAAATCCATTAGAGCTACATGACTACATGTTGTAGTTGGTACCTAGTACCTAGTCAGGATAGGACTTAAGTTCTTCAGGGCCTGTGTAGAGAGTATACTAATCTTGGAGTGAGAACCTTCGGACCGTTACCAAAAGCTTGAGGACAGGATTCAATGGCTGTTTACAGAGCTTCTTAGAAGAGTACTTAACATCAAGCTGGAGAGACATCTTTCCAACAATGAAGGTATATGGAGCTATACCACTCCTAACAGAGATAATTAAAAAGAGACGTCTTCCCCGTTGCAGGGTACTGCATGCGGAACGCCAAAACCTATCTCTCACCTGATTTTCTGGACACCACCTGGGGGAAAACCTAGCAGTGGCAGGAAACTTAGGTATCCTGATGTCATTGCTAAAGATATGGGATTGTAGGCAAGTGAAATCCAGCAAACTCATGAATGAGAAGGCAGTCCTGGTCCAAATTTGTATCGGCTACTTTCGGACTTCCGTCTACGAACGACGATGTGATGATGGTGTCAGGATAGCCTCAGGACTTGTTACGTGTAATCAATGGTGTTACCAAAGTCACTGTACTACAGAGCGCTGTTCTTGGCAAATGTGCTTTCAGTTGCTGTTTTGACATACCCATGCACAAAAATTTTCAAAGCTATTTAACATGCTGTATAGGTCGAAACTATCTCACGAATTTCTGGAATACACCCATTGCGTCACAGCTTGAATCTAGGCATTATCCACAACTCTTAGATATTGCCAGCAAATTTTCCTCCCAATCAGTACCTCTAAAAGGTGCAGAACTAGTAGACCTATATTTTTTCGCTTCCAACTGCCTGCACACCTTTACACCAAACAGCTATGTCAACTGTGCGCTTCGCTTTTCCTTTTCGGTGATAAAGTTAAGCTAGCCTGGAGGGCTGTTGGTTGAACAAAAATCCATGACGTAAAATGAAGACCTCGGTCTGCATGATATCATCTATATCCCTGATGTTTCCGTCAGTTTTGGACATGCATTGGGATCAAGGTGTTCTGCTCCTCGAGTGAGTGCTTACCAATATTGGAGGCCATACACACCTGGTTTGTTGTGTAATACGTTGAGGATGCCAAATAAGCTCTTACTGCTATCTTCATATTCATGGAGTAGAGGTTTCCCTAAGTAATCTGTCAGTTGAGATTTTGTTTCAATATGAGACAGCAGGGTTTTCAGTGGTACAAGTTGATATTAGTCGAATCTCTGATGTAAACTTGCCGGGATCAATTGCCAGGCAGGACCTTTTTGTCATGTGTCTGCGCTTTAGTGGGGTATCATTATATATCTGTCGAAGATATAACATCATTCATCATACCCGGATACAAATTTACGGATGCTTCGAACAAAGGGGCTGGCAAAATAAGAGCAACTGCCAACGGCGGTTTATATTGATAAACACGGTATTGGATCTCCAACCTGCTTAATGCATCAGCCGGTGTTAAGTATACCTGAGAGTCAATTGGTGGTTCCCTGTTAAACTCATCAATGACATGGATAAAAGTACTCATTTGGGATTAGACGAAGCCATCTGAGTCTAAGAGTCGATCTGCAGATAACCGAAAACTCTGATAAGCTGATTTCCAATGTTTTGGTCCATGACAGATTTGTGAATGGAATGCCTGACTCAGTCACCATGAAATAACCAGATTTTAGAGCTTCCCCAGTGTCTTGGTCAGTGCACTTAACATCTTTCTTTGGGCAAGAACAAATCATACAATCGAGCATAATCTGTAGAGATCAGGAGTCAAGTAGTATTTTTGTTGCCCCCTCCCCAGTGAAGGGCACCGAGACGAAGACTCCCGGCTCTCCCTTGTCGATTTGCTGGAATAAAAGAAGACTCTCTATCTGCTTCATATAACTCAGGAAAATTCTTTTGCCATCTGCGAAAGGTCTTGACCAAGACACTTCGATCTGGTTTCTGACGATGTGACTTTACCGCTTCACAGACACCCACCATATCTTCTTGTCCCTCATATGAGCCTATTGTGGAGTTTCCCCTAATTTCAGGATGTGATATACACACGTTTTTTCTAGCTGCAAAGTTTCTTCAAAGAGAGGTCATAGCATACCATGATATTGAATATTACATGGTACTCACACCATGCTTAAACCGCTTTCCAGTAAAGATTTGATGAATTGTCGATGGTGATTGGTGACTAAAGACCAGCTTCATTGCTTATGGATTCAAGAAAGATACTTTGCGATAGCATTAAGTGAAGCAAAACAAGCGGACCTCACCAACTCTCAAAACCAGTTGGTATTTCCTGTTGCAGATTGCAGTTTCATTGCTCTTTCGTGCAAAATCACAGATCAATTGTTATGACAGGTTTTGTGGATGAGGGACCTACAACACAATGGATATCCCTTGAGCAAGGAAAGCACTGTAGGCCTATAGAGGGCGGCGTAATCAGTTGGAGGCATATAATTTATGTGGTTGGAGTTCTCCTTTACTGGTTTCCATGAAGGTCACTGATGATAGTCCCAGAGAAATGTAATCTGAACACTTGTACTTCTGGCTTGCAGTACGGCGGAAAAAGTAGATCGAAGGCTTAAATTTGCAGTACTCGGAAAAAAGGTTTCAGTACCTGTAAATGGTAGATCGAACCGTGTAGTTTTTTCCCCATAAACTTTAAACCCAATCTCTGATTTTCCCATGCTACACCCCAACGTCTTCGTTTACTTATTTACTCATTAAGCTGACAAACCAAGCTAAAATAGAGTGGATTTAAATAAGTACACTTTTTGGAAGTATTCAATCACATTTAAGCACTCTAATTGTGACAAACATTATCAGATTTAACTAAAATGTAAACAGCTCCATCCTAGAGAAGGCCCCATGCAGTTTACGCATGCCATATGTCCTTTAATTATCCCACCCGTAATTTACCAATGCGCCGGCGCAGGTGAAGTTGCACTGAGTCTGCTATGAATGGCGTCTAATTAGGCTATCAGATTATAATCGACGGATAACGGATATAAATCGGCAATTTTTGTTTCCCTTTGGACAACGATAATTGAAAATGGCGGCCATTTGAATATCAAGATGGCGAATAAACCAAATAGATACAAATAATTGAATGCTTTTAATAGAATCTCCCCCCAGTATCACAAACATGGGTAGTGCCACCACTTTCACTATTCTACGTTACTCACATCAAATATGGGAGAAATTGTAGATCATGTCTTCAAAGGAGACCATTTTGAATCAAGATGGCGGTCAAAACCAATTATGACAAGCAAGGCAATGCTTTTAATGGAATCTCTGGTAAATCACAAACGGTATTTAGCCACCATATTACTATTCTAATTGCTCAGAAGCCGAAATACAGGACATAACATAGTTGAAATGGCGGCCATTTTGAATCCCTAGTGATGGCGGCCAAACCAAATCATTACAAGTAGACAATGCTTATTCATTGAATCTCCCGATCACAAACGTGGGTATTGCCACCATTTTTTTACTCTCTATGTTGCGCATAGCCCGAGATAGAGGACAAAATATATGAAAATGGCGCCATTTTGAAATTCAAAATGGCGACTGAAATAAGTCGTGGTAAATGAGAAACACATGGCACCTAACTTTTTTTGAAATCCGCACCCCAAAATGAACAAGGTCCATACAATCATGTTGTCATGAAATTCCACGGGATCTATATATCACCACCCGAGAAATGAACACAGGAAGCACTGCGATAGGAATGTGCACATATTTTTGCCAGGAGTTAGTCTCCATGATTTCCATTCCAATCAAACTCCTATTTCTTTCCAAATCCAAATCAAGGTATTTCATCAAATATATAATGTACTCCAAATTCCAGTTTTTTTCCAATTCCAAACAAACCTCCTATTATTTCCAAAGCCAACAAAGTATTCAAATATTTATGTATCCAAATTCCCCAGTTTTCTTTTTCCAATCCAAAACCTCAGCGACCAGTCAATTACTAAACCACTGAGGTTCCACTGTCCTCAGCATTTGCAAAAGAAGGTACCCCAGCGCGAAATGAACAGGCCTAACTACACATTCGAAGTTGTCCTGTTATAATCTAATGCCCACTGCGACTATTAATATAACCGGGTGTGTTCCCACTCGCCAGCAATTTGCCAAAGAAGGTTCCGATCCAATAATATAACCTAACCAAGTGACAATATACAACCTTTGTTGATGTGCAACTCATGGCTGGTATTCCTGAAAGGGAGTCTAACTTTATAGACCTGGGTGTAAACCGGTATTCATACAGGAGTGGACCTATATCCTTCAAAATAACTGTAAAGTTACATTAACGCGTGAAGAACATTCCTCATGGGTTGGGCCTTTTGAGGATTTTCTCACCCGTACCAGCACGTTTTTAGAAGTAGTTGAAAGGAAAATAGGTCCCATTCATGTAGGACTAACACTGTTTTAAACCCAGGTCTAAGTTCGACTCCCTTCAATAACAGCCATAATGTCTAAGTTCAGTGGCGTTGTGGTTCAACGACTGTATACACTTCCCCTGACGCATAGACAACATAAAACTCTGAAGCAGCGGCAAATAACATTCAGGAGCAATTTTTATTCGAAGCAGTTTCTCTACAAGTCGTTCTGTTGCAAAAGTCCATTTTAAGAACAGAAAATGAAATTCTTTAAATATTTCAAACTTTAATATCATTTATCGTTCCCAGGCAACAACAGTATTTTGCTTCTTTTGCGCATGAACAGTGGCGGATTTAAGAGTCATCATGTCCGGACACACATTAGTCGCACTAAAGTGCCATATTGCGTTTGCTTCTTCGTGACGCTAAAGGTTATACACCACTAACCTTGCTGCTGTAAGGATCAAAAATTTTGGATGGACTACTTTCTGGCATGGCATTGAAAAAGTGTTTTAAAATGGTCTGAAAATGCACTAATTTAAGTAAGAAAGTGATGAAATTTTCATGATTGACATGGTCGAACTGGTATGTTTTTCTCCAAACTAAGAGGCATTTGGACATGAATTTGATGAAATTTACTCCGCCGGCATCAATTTCACATCGATTTGCAATTACTAGCTTTGGCGACTATAGAGAATCTTGGGTTGCCGGTCTGACATCGTGCGAGTTTGGTGATTCTAACTAAAAATTTTTCCGGTCATCATAATGTTTTTTTCAAAATTTTGGTTTATTTGGTGATTTCAGGTTTGTACGTTGGGTGATGTTGTTGTATTTTTTCTAGTGAGAGTTTTAAAAATGTGAAAGAAACATGCTCAAAGTTGCCAGTTTTCCCTATACTACTGTGTATAAGTGAGGTTATGGTGTGTACCTAAAGTATAAATAAAGGGGCCCACCTTAAGCTCTGATTGGGCCTTTTTCCTTAACTGAACATGGTAGCAAAAAAAAAATATAAAATTTACTCTTCATCAGCACATAAAAATTCTTATAAGCAATTTAAACTTTTAAACTAAAAAGTAGTTTTAACAGAGCAAAAAATAAAAAAAATAAAAAAAATAACAAGTTTTAACATACGGACAGTAACTTACCTGAAATTTGCAATCTTCTAATTGTGTGTTGAATTATAATGTACGTCACCTACATGTATCATATCTAGTATATATTGCTGCTGCACCAAGTTCGTGTCGCTAACATAGTAAATGCAATGAATATTTAACAAAATACACTGATGAGGTTACGGTTTGTTTTCTCTTCAATACCCTTCTCACTATATGAGCTAACCCCTGTGCCATCAGCCAACTAAAGAGTGGAAAGGCCCAGGGGCTTGATAACATACCAGCTGATGCATGCGACCCACGATGTCTTGGATGGCTCATGAGTTCTTGCCTTACCACAAGTCCTTACCCAAGATGTGGAGAAAAAAAACAAAGGGGCCCCTACTATCATCGCACTCCCAAACCAAAAACCTGTTGACAACCCCAAGAACTACCGTCCTAATGTCACTATTGTGTTTTCACCTTCAAAACCTTCGAGAGGAGAGCCTGTCCCGGCGATAGCCATCGTCGAACCCCATCTGCCGTGATTAACAAGCAGGATTTTGCCGTGGTTGGAGCACTGTCCATCAGCTTGTAAAACTCACAATGATATGAGAGAAGCTCTGAAAAGCGCAGTAAGGCAGGTGTTATCTTGGTGGACCTTACTGCGGGGCTTGACACGGATCGTCACTTTGTACATTGTCATATTTAAACATACTTGCAAACCTTAGCTTTGTGTTTAAGACCATTGCTGGGTCAGAGCAGTCGACTGTTTCTTCTCGGAACGAAGTACCCAAGGAATCTTTTCAGATACAGATTTCATAATTTATTTACCAATAAAACATAGAAATTACATTGCGAATACAAGGTAGGTGACCATACAGAGGAGAGCTCGAAGAAACTATTACCACTTAAGAACATATAAAGCAATAAGTATTAAAAATAAGACCCCCCAAAACAACAACCACAATAAAAGTGCAAAGACAAATACAACATAGATTGGCGGGACGCACACAAGTGCAAAGACAAACGAGGCAGTGTCTGATAGATATACATATCCTTTGGCATATATAGACATGGTTGTAAATTACATATAGAGCAAATCAAAATCACACTACTACTAGTTTACTCAACATAATAAGAAAGCAATGAGCTTTGTAAGTATTCTTAAATATACGAACAGAAGATACATTACGAATTGTCTCGGGAATACTATTCCAGAGAATTGGACCCTGCCTTCCGAAACGGTGTTAGAGCAGGATCCGTACTAAAATTATATTGACGTAACAAGTTCGAATTGCTGGTGCAATATCCATTAATAGCAGTTTCCTTTCGTATGTAAAATCTCGGTGAAAAAAATCAGCCAAAATGTTTCTTGTGATCTTAAACACACTATTGAAACGTAAAGCTTATGGATATCATATACCGTAAGAGTTGTTTATATTCAAGAAACCAAGGGCGAGTATGAGCAAGAAAATGAGAATTAGTACATAGACGAATGATTTGCTTTTGCTTAACGTGAATAAAAGAAATTTAAGTTACAATTGTTCTTATCGGCCCAAATATGTGTCAATAATAGATGTGGAGGCAAAACTAAGCTATTATATAAGGTGAATAAGGTACAGATCAATAACTATGTTTTAATCTATACAGGATACCAAATATTTAGACACAAATATTGGTGACATAATAGTACCCTGCTGGTTCCATGTGAGAGAATCGGTCCAAAATAAATCCCTAAAAACTTAGTATGAGTGACCTTATAATCACAACATCACAATTTTGATAGGAAGTCAGGATAAGTACAATTACTATGCCTGTTTTTAAAGAACATACAATTAGTTCTTATCAATGTTGAGAAAATTTATTTCACTTTTTAACCAATTAGAAATATTATCAAGTTCATTGCTTGCTGTTTGAACCAAGTTTTGAACAAAATTGTTATGAGAGGCAAGCAAGTTGGTATCATCAGCCTAAATCAAAAAGGAAAGAAATCCTAGGAATTGACAATATCATTTAAATATAAAATAAAAAGCAAAGGAACCCCAAATCGATCCTTGTGGAACCCCGCTGTATGTTCATAAGAGGCGATATCGTGTTATTGTAGGAACGAACTGTGAGCGGGTCAGTAAGTAACGTCCTGAACCACGTCAAAGGCAATGCCACGTACACCGTGTAAGTTGAGTTTAGAAGAGTAAAATGTTCATGATCGACTGTGTCAAAACGCCTTTGAGAGTCCAGATATACCAACCTTGTGCATTTTGTAATAAGGGCTTTCAGCGATTTTATTAATGCTTTTAAAATAGCCCATATACGGAGAACGATTTTGATGAAACCAATTTGTGAGTTGTCATCAGTTGTACGGGAACTAAAATTATACAATCATTATGTACAATGCGTTCAAATATTTTCGAAAAGACAGTAAAAACAGAAATGGGTCTATAATTCTCAAGTAAACACTTATCGCCTTTTTTTAAAGATAGGGTAACCTTAGCTATTTTTAGATTATTTGTAACAATACCCTGATAGATCAATGAGAGATTAATGACATGGGCCAGTGGCAAGGCACTAAAGTACAAACTGATTTAACCACTTCGGTTGCTTAATTCCATCATGGCCAGGACTAGTGCCAGATTGATGGACTTTGCAAATGTCAATGATCTCGCATTATGAGTAGGGGCGCAAAAATAGAGAATGGCAGTTGGGTCATTGCGGTTGAGATACTTTGAATCGGATTATTTGTAATTTTTAATTCTATTCCAGCTAAATTAGTGACGTACTATACAATATTCATAAAATAAAATGGGTTGCAATGGCAGCATGATCAGAATTAACTGTATTATCGAATTAAAAGCTATATGGTAGATTATTTTTTTCTTCTGCGACCAAGCATATCATTAATAATATTCCAGTTTGTTTGATGTTAGTGTTTACGAAGCATCTAAATTTTACGAATAGTATGTTTTTTTTGATATCATAATACTTTGTTTGTAAGTGTTGTTACGAAGTTGGTATCCAACATAATACGATTGGCGTCTGTTGGGTTGTGTGAGGAATTTTCAAATAAGACTTTCTTTTCTTCGGATATATTTTAGGATGCATTTTGTTATCCATGGTTTTTGAGGAAATCGACGACGATTTGAAGTAGCAAGCGAAATGTTTCAAAATTGAAAAAACATTGTAATGGTATCAAATTTGTCAATAAATGATTGGAAGCAAATTGGGACATTAAAATCGCTAAACAAAAGTCCAATCAACAAGACAATATGGTTGCTAAACTTAAAAACTACGAAGGCTTTCGGTGTTAAAAAACGAACTATAAGTATTATGAGTTTTGAGGGATGTCTGAGTGGGACGAGTTTGTTAATTGAATAAATCGAAAATGATCAGTAATTCCCACAACACAACCCCCACCCACCACCCGCTTTGATCTTGTTTTGTAAAACTTCCCCCCCCGTAAAAGTGTTATCAAGTAAGTAAGCCGAGTTGGAAGTAATACGTGTTGGCCTATCAATGAGGAAACTTTGTGGTTATAGTAAAGTATTAAGAACGCATTGAGTATATTACATTGTGCGATTGAGGAGATCAAAATTAAAATCACCAAAATATAACATTGTTTGTTTTTCGAACATATCTATCTTCATGAAAGCAATGTAGCAGATCATCAAGAATAACTATGGCATCAGTATTGTGCGGGGCGCACGATAGATATTGCCGATGAGAATAATTGTTGGCATTTGACAGATAATTCAATGAAAATGGATTCGGGGAGTGACAGATCACCAGATGGATTTGCAATGAGTGGTAAGAATCACGATTACGGGTTTAATGAACTCGAATCGGGGCCGTAAATTGCCGCACCACCACTCCTCCTGCCACTACGCGGGCGGGTGCAGCTGATCAGGTATAATTGTCCTAATTTAGCAAATTTGATCCTTCCCTCCTTAACCCACGTTTCAGATACATCAATAACTGAAAAGGTTAAATGTTTGAAGCCGAGAACAAAAGTAATGGATACATCAAAGATTTTTATTAAGGCTTCTTGGATTTAGGTGGGGT
Source organism: Ophioderma brevispina (assembly GCA_023653785.1). Taxonomy (NCBI): domain Eukaryota; kingdom Metazoa; phylum Echinodermata; class Ophiuroidea; order Amphilepidida; family Ophiodermatidae; genus Ophioderma; species Ophioderma brevispina. Next base: position 44,728 of record JAMKCH010002923.1, on the reverse strand, counting down.
GAGAATATAAAAATCATCATTGCAACTAGCCTGTAAAATAATCATATCAATTGGTAGCGTCACGTGTTTAGATATGAATTATCCAAGTATCACCGCATTAGCAGCATTTAGTAAATATCATTTAACAACAAGTGGATTAATTTTAAGCTCATGTAATTTGTTAAATTCATAACTGCTGTCAAAGCAAAACAGAGCAAAACGAATTCGTCGTCATTAACATATGGTTAAAAAGGACAATATCACCGGGGCATTTAAAGCAGTACAATCGAATTACACATGAAGTCGGGAGTAATACCACAGCGATGTACTGATCGATCTGATTCCTTATTTACCGGTAATTTTACAGGAGGTTGATGTCTACTTCATCGTTTTTTACAACAAAATTACAATTATTTTGTCATAATCCTATGCCAACATGAGACAGTATATAGAAGTCGAAAATACACAATAAGCTTAAATTCAGGTGTCGAGATAATAGGTTTGGAATACGCGAGGCGCGTTAAAATCGCAAATGCAACCAGCTGGACAGCCGGAATTGTAATAAACATGAAACAGCCGAAAACGAATAATAAAAGAGCAAAGACAAAGGGCGTAGGGAGGCTAAGAAAAAACCAAACAAGGGGTGACAATGTATGTCTCACTTCATCTCTTACACTGGACAACTTATATAGAAATAATATATCAGAGAAATGCCAGTCAATATCATAAAAAAAAAAATCCTGGAAAAGCATGGACACAAGCATCTTCTACTATATACCCCAAAATTACAAAGTCGAAAACATACAATTTTCAACAATAATATACCACATTAGCACGAAGTATTAACAGATACGATGAGTATGGTAGCTAGTAAGACTGACTGACTGAAGTCTGACTGTTCTCTTAACTCATTGATATTAATTGACCTCCATCATTAATATACATTATTCTTGCATATTTAAAATTCATCAATCTCATTTTAAAATCAACATTATAATTGCCAGAAATAAATTATAATCATCAAGCAACACCAATCAAACAACATCAATATTCATCAGTAAAGCATCAAACATCGATCGTCGCGTCGGTCATCATCGTCATCGTCATCGTCAATCGCATCATCATCATCAATCATCATCATCACCATCATCACATCATCATCAATCATCAAACATGATAAAGGATCGAGATAACAATGGCAACGATAACAATAATGATAACGGGTCCTATAATTCATAAGCATACAAAACTAAAATCAGCAACAATCATCAATCACACAACCAAGATTAACTATGACATGATAACATAAGAATGACAACGACGATAATATAATGCGTTACCCACTGTTTGTTGTCACATGCAGCACGGGAAAACACCAATGGATTGGATTGCATGCATAAAAACAGGGATAACTAATAAAAATAATAACAAAATAATACAGTGAAGTAAAGATAGTAATATAACATAATAATACATAGTGATAATCATAATACCATACATGCAATGAATATAAGGAGTACATATTGTAACAATACATTTATACATTACAAAGCAAAGACACACTGAATTAGGCCAGATACACATAGACTTCAGAATAATAAAGCTCAAGACAGCAGGTGCTATATCAAAATAATAATGCATCAAATATATCATAAATTAATCATCGACAAACATCACAAATCAAAATGCATCAATATACATCAGACAACATCAATAATATCATCAAATCAGACTTATCAATAATCGAATTCATCAAGTTACAGCAATTAAAAAACACACAATATGCCATCCTCATCACCATCATCAACCACCACCAACCATCATCATCATCATCACCATCATCATACCATCATCCCCATCATCATCATCAGCACCATCATCATCATGCATCATCAATCCTTGATCAACACCATCGGATAACTATGACAACGATAACAGTAACTAATGATAACGACGATAATATACCACAGAAGAAAATGTGTTAACCCACTGTTATTGACATGCAACCTGGGAAGCACCAATGGGCTGGATTGCATGCCCAAAACAAACGAACAAACAGGGATAACAGTAATAAAATTGAGAAAAAAAAAATATAACAGCAACTATAAAAAAAAGTAATATATACATAGATGAAGTCATAATCCGCAAACATTGATAACATAAAGGAGTAAATATTTTAACAATACATTTATGCTTTTAAAATAAACAGCAAAGCCACACTGGTCTGCCACATCAAATAGTCTTCAGCAATAATAACATTCAAAATCATAATAATATGCATCACATATATCAAACGTTCATCAAAACATGAACATATCAATAACATCAGACGACATTCAATAATATTCATCAAATCAGAATACAATAATCAGAATCATCAAGTTATATCAATTCAACAACACATATGCATCATTCTCATCATCATCATCGTCGTCGTCTCAATACCCAAGACCGTGATGAACATAAGTAGTACAACAGTGTATTCCACAAAGCAACGCCCACACTGACGTAATGATAATCAAATATACTTCAGAATACTATCAATTTCCAAGCAGGTTACTATATCGTCATAATATGCATCAAATGGTATCATAATTAAATTCATCAATCATTAACATATCACTATCCAAATTAGAGCAACATTAAATAATATGCATCAAATCAGATCAATCAATAATCAATCAAATCATCAGTTTCATCCAAAAAAATAAAACAATATGCATCCAGTCCTCATCATCATCAATATCATCATCATCACCACTGTCATCATCTCTCCTCCATCATCATCACTACTATCATCACGGTCCGAGTAATGGGACACAAGACATGTGAGTGTGAGAATAAGGGTGGGGGAGTTCTGGCTCCCGTGCTGTTTAACTTGTATATCATCGACTTACCTCAAACAACCTCTAGACAATTGACTACGCCGACGATCTGCCCTCCTCCACTCGGGACTAATCTGGAATGAAGTAGAAAGGGTACACTACTGCATACATGACCCTACTTGCAGGCATATCTCGAGACCGTCTGGCTCTGGTCTAAACATACAGCGCTGCTAAATATCGCCCCCAGCATGTGCAATAGCTCTCAACACAAAGAGACTTCAACTAGACCCTGAAACCGGGGGGGCGCGGGATTACGTGGCTGGGCCTCGTTCCCTCACTGGGCCTCTGATGTTCACGTGGAGTGCTTTCCGCTTTCACGAAATTGCACCTCAGTGCTTCGGAGAAGAACATCATACGCATAAACTGTGAATAAGGCTCTTGTGGACCACAACCCTGCTGTATAACACTGCCAAATAATCACGGGGGGGTCGCTCATCAGACAGAGACGGCGCCTCATCGTCGACCTTTCCTCTGTAGCACGCGCTAAAAACCTCTCTCATCTCCCAACTCCTCTCTCGCCCCGGGGCCGCTCCCCCACATTTCAAAACAATCTTACAGACAATACAATACAGCGTGCTGTGTTATAACGCGCCTATTCCAAAGGCTTGGAGGCGCCGTGAAACACGAAAGCAAGGAGGAAGAAGAAACCACACAGCTAGAATCCGAAATATATGGTTTTTTTGAGAATTTTTCTTCGTGAATACTAAGACTGACGTACAGCCTGTCTGAGTACAGTGGCAGACTAGTCCATAGACGAGGTGGCACTGATAAGAAAGCCAGATCACCAATCACTTGTTTTGTGGGATCCTGTGGACAATTAGGTTGCCACCCGCAGCAGAACGCAATGCATAAGGAGATTGACGAATCTAAGAGACTAAAAGATAACCGTTGTGAGGTATGTATAAGCTTATACGAATAATTTGGACCAGAAGTACGGAATTTAATGCAGTCAGCAACTGGCAGCCAATATAGGCTTTTAGGAGAACTGTAACTTTGACTGCTCTAAAAAACCATGGTTCCGTGTAGATGAGTCGTTGCGCTCCTATTTGCAGTTTTTGGAGAACGGCCGGAGATCCTAACATAATTTTATATCTGTTAAAAGAGAAAGCTGCATAATCAAAGTCTAGACAGGATCAGAGAGCCCGCACCACAGTACTACAAGGACTTTAGGTTGAGGTTGGCAGCTGCCAATTCATAGACGATATATGAATTGCAGTGATGTGATTTGACATTTCATACCATGATCAAAAACAACACCTAAGTAAAGGTTCCTTCTCGAAGGAGAAGAATGGATCGCAGTCCCATCATCATGGAGAGCAAGTGGCCTATATGAATCATAGTGAGATGAGAAAAGAATAAACAGTTCAGCCTTAGACTGGTTCAGCATCAATCTTATTTCAGGCATCCATGACTGGAAGATGCCTGATGCACTGAGATACTTAGAACAGGGAACAGGCAGCGTCACCATGACGGCTAGGATCAATGTATTAAAAGCTGACATCATCGGGCATAAATATGGTATGTCTATCTATCTATCTATCATCTATCGATCTATCTATCTATCTATCTATCTATCTTCTATCTTCTTCTATCTATCTATCTATCTAGCTATCTATCTATCTATCCTTCTCTCTATCTATCTATCTATCTATCTATCTTATCTTATCTATCTATCTATCGCTCTATCTATCTATCTATCTATCTATCTATCCATCTATCTATCCATCCAATCTATCCATCCATCCAATCAATCCTCCATCCATCCACCATCATCCATCCATCTATCCAGCTATCCTATCTATCCTATCTATCTACTCTATCTATCTATCTATGCAACATGTCCCATAGGGCGTTGGCTCCTCGAACAAATTTAGTCCATCTATTCCTATCTTTCGCTTCCAAATATGCCTTTTGGAAGGTTTGCCTCACATGTTTCATCTTCCCCATCTCTTCCTTGGTCTTCCCTGTTTGTTTGTGGCCTGCGAAGTTTTCCATAAAAATGCGTTGGGTAGGCGGATTTGTTCATTCTGCACAAACCATTGTGACCAAACCATGTCAGCTGCGCGCAGTGATGCGAGCTAGATCCTTTTTGGTGAAAGTGGCGAGGAGATTCTTGGCAGAACTTCTTCATTCCGGCTCTTATCCTTCCAGCTGATATGTAAGGATTTTTCTGTACCATCGCATCTCAAATGCTTCCACCTTCTCTTCATGTCATTCTTTTGATGGTCCAGGTTTCGGAGCCATACAGAAGCACTTGTTTGACTAGTGGAATTAACAATTCGTAATTTGGTGGAGAGTTAGATGTCCCCTTTATTCACTCCAGACTCTCTTTAATTTCCCTAGTGCGTTGATGCCAATATAATCTCTTTGATTTCGCTGGTAGTCGTTTATGGTGTTACGTTACTCCTCCCAAATACTTGAATCGGTTAACCTGCTCAAGTGGTGACCCATCAACTGGATCTTTACTTGGAGCTGGTCATCACGGGAGAATACCATACTTTTGTTTAGGTATACTGATCTCCATCCCTATTTTCTTGCAGCATGATGCACTTGCTCAATCAAAGTTTGCAGATCGTCCCCTGAGTCAGCGATGAGAATTATATCGTCAGCAAAAAACTGAGGTCTTTTATTTTAGCCCTCCACTTTATGCCCACGTTTTACAGTTATCAAAGGCTTCTGCTAAGGTGTATTCGAGAAATAGGTTGAAGAGGTCTGGTGATAGAAGACATCCCTGGCGACGCCATGTTGGTTTCAAACCACTCTGTAAGATTGTTGTTTAAGAATCGATGCAGCTTTGCCTTGGATAGAGATCTTCTGATGAGTTGTCCAGTTTTTTGTGAGGCACCCATATGAAGCATCACTGTAAAGAGGCCATCTGTGCCATATCTCGCTTCGAATCCTTTTCTTGTCTCATGAAGACGCAAAACCTTCCTCCCATCTTTTCTTCTCCTCTAGCGATGTTGGTTAGGAAGCTTCTGCGAAGACTTGTTCAAATGTGGAGCGGCCAGGTCTGAACCCTGCTTGTCCTTCTGCTAGAATGGCTTCTTCATAGCTAAGGCGCAATTTCATCCGGCTCCTTATAATTTCCAGAAGAATTTGTGCTGGCATGGTTAATCAGGGCTGAGGGTACTGTAGTTCTCTCACACTTGGTGATGTCTCCCTTCTTGGGCAAGGTAAGAATGATAGATTTTGTCCATTCTTCTGGACTGCGTTCACATTTATCCAGATATCATTGCAGATATTGTGCAATTTGTCAATGATGCACTCACCACCATAAGCAGTTCTCCTGGGATCCTCATCAGAACCAGGGGCTTTTCTGACTTCAGCTTTTGACAGCTGCTTCAACTTCATGAACAGTAGAAGGATGGCTCACTATCCAGTATCACAGCTATTCTCTGTATTTGATGGATAAAGACAGGATGGGTCAATGGTAGCTGATGATTTGTAGAGGGCCTTACCATATTCGAACCATCTTTGCTCGATATCATGCTCACGAATATGTGGCCATGAATGCATGTGTAGTAAACAAATGCCTGAGGGCCTAAACCGAACCTGGGGACCCATAATCAAGATCACCGCTGCCGAATAGGCTCCCATACCTCTCACTAGACAAGTCCTAGAGTGAAGATAGGACTGAAACCAGTTTTTAACTGTACCATTACTGCCAACATGCCAACATCCTGATTTAACCGCTGATAAGAATGGTTTTGTGGTCCACAGTATCAGATGCATCGGTCAGTCCAGCATTACAACATAACAGCTCTTCCATGTTCATGGCTCTGCAGGTGGTATCATGAACAGAGAGAAGTGCAGTCTCAGTGCTGTGGGTAGACCGATACGCAGATTGAAGTGGTTCAGAAAGGTTGTTAGAATCAACATAATCCGCAACTTGCAGAGAAACTTTCTCAATAACCTTACCCAAAAAAGGCAGTTGGATCCAGGACGTAATTCCTCAGCCCTTTCTTATTCAAGATGTTTTTTTGATCACGGAGTTATAAAAATCGCTCTAACTAAGCTGAGCAGGAAAGCAGTCCAGAGGATAAGGAGGTATTAAAAATCCTGGTCAAGAGAGTTGAGCAGACAGTGAATTTTCTTTAACAGCCAAGTGTGCATTGGGTTCTAATTGGCAAGACTTTTCAAGCACTTTCAGAAATTTTGCTCACAGATTCTTCAGTGGACCCATGTTTTAACTCTGTAAAGAACAGGATTGAACATTTCTATTATCTTTACATATTTCATCACTCAACAACAACATTTCCAATGTGATTTGTCGTATGGTATGACTTTCAACCAACAGTGTCAAGACAGAGGTTGATGTCAAGCAGGAAGTTCACTTCGGTTCTTATTTTAACATTCATGGTCTTAAACATAGCCTTAGACACAGACAATGGAACACTGCCTGGGCGTGTAGTTGTCGTCAAGACAGACCAACTCACTATACACCTATGACAGAACTTATAATAATAAATAATATAAAATAATCCAAGGTTTATTATAATCTCAAATCTGGGCCTTTAAGCCAAATTGCTAGAGACTTTACAACTTAATAATTACTAGCAGAAACATGCAACTTAGGCAGCAGCTTAAACAGCGCGATGTGCAACATTCAAACACACTACAAGAAACACCACCGGATTGAAAGTGCAAGCTTTCCATGTTCCTTTTCCCAATTCCAATGAACCATGGAGAAAGTGGTATTCAGGTTTTAATCATATCTTTTATACAAATAATCCCCGATTGAGTTCCCGAATTTAACCATCCAAGTTGGGTCCCACTGAGATTCGAACCGATGACCCTTTGCTCCACTGTAATCTGTCTAAGCCGCTTAGACCCAAACCACTTTCACACTCTCACACTTTCACACTCCCACCTGGTAGCATCTTCCGCGCAAGGAATCGGTGACCTTGAAACGGATTCGCACAGAAGTCGGTCGTTTTCAAACAGCAAATATTCACCGATGGGGGCTGCTACCAGCTCCAGCCCGCCAATGTGGCTCTCCATTAATTAGAGACTGCGGATCACGTTCTCAATGAGTCCCCTACCTTTCGTCCACCGTTAGATATAGACTTCTCAACCCCAACCAATCAATCTGGCTCCACTCAAGCTCAACTAACTGCTGCCTCATACGCAAGAAGAAGAAGCCCTTTAAACATTTTGACACCTGTGTCCCTATATTCCATCGAGCTAAGCCGGTGCCAGTTTCAATGCGTTGGGCAACATAAAACAAAGATCTCTGCATTCAGTTGGCTTTTAAAGTTTTGCTGCTGTCAAATTGGTCAACTTAAGTTTTGATTAACTTGGGAATAAAGCCTTAGATAAACGAATCCAAAGAAAATTAGTCAACCTTTCATAAAATTCTCTTCATTTGGCTAAACTTTCTGTTTTATTCAGCAGCTCGTGTTGCCCATATGCAACTTTTTTTGATCCTGTTTTTTTTTTTAAGAAATTGAACCTGACGACCGGTTAGCACAGAGCAGAACAAAAAAAAAGATTATACCCTCATTTTCAAATATCGCGTCGACAGCGTTCTCAGTTCTGTTTGTAATGTACTAGTTTGTAATATGGCCTTCTGTGAGGTTTTTAAAGGTCAAAGCTGCCGGCCCGAATTTTTTCTGTTAATAGAAATGTTAGGTAATTTTTCACTCCGGTAATTTGCAAATAACCAATGAGCGCTGGTGGTTCTGATTTTTCCGGGATAAAATGAATTTAGTGCAGTCGAAAAAAAGTGTACTCAATAATTTTGCCCATTTTAGACCATTAAGTCACATTATCTACTGAGAAATGTTGCAACTGTATTTTTTTTTTTTTACTTCTATGATATATCACTGACTAAGATGATCTTATATCCACTTGTTCGAAATTTCGACAATTACCGATATCAGTTGTACGGATACATGGGCTAACTCATTGTTTGTGCGTGTGTTTGTGTGTGTTTTTTACAGCAGCCCTATGACCTGGGAATGTTTGAATGCTAAAAATAATCCTCCACTGATTTGCTTTCATTTCAGTTGACTGCCGGTGTAGACTTCTGTCATGGTTAACCTGTTTGCATTGGAAGCACGGAAGCTGTCGACGGTTGCCAGCATTTGTAGCCGATTATAAAATTGGCTACGCTGTTTTGATATCATATTTTAAAAGCAGATTAAACAATTGTGTCGGCTGTGCACTTTATGATTTCCTGATGCCTTCTGAATTAAAATTACGCTCCTTTTCGGTACACGAGGAACGTACGGCGTTTTATTTTTATTATTCCAACCCAACTGAATTGACGGAAAAATCGGTTGTTTCCAGCAGTTTAGTGGAGCGAAGACTCAGTGTTCTTTCTGTAAAGCAAGTGAGGAAAAATTATTTGGAAGGGCGTATGTTAGGACGGCATGCGAGGAACCCATAATGTTCTTGTCCGTTGTTCCGCGCTTTAGTGAACAAACGGACAGGAGAACGCCAATTTCGGGAGGAATTAACGGGTGTGTTTTTGCGGCATAGACGATCGCACGGGTTTCCATGTTTTGCTAACTAAAATCTGTGCTGATCCAGCTTCAGGTTTTTGTAGTGATATAAGTAACTGGATCGAAATTGAATTGAGCATGTGGAGCTGCAAAACACAGGCATTTATCGAATCGAATTTGCCGACAGAGATGCAGCGGGAGACGACCATGCAGTTGTGAGCACTACTTTCGTATTGGTCTGCTGTCACTTTGAGCTACGATTTAGCGGTATCTTAGAAGAGACGGAAGAAAGTGAATTCCGCATTGAATGTTCAGATAATAAAATCCTGGCCCGTGAAAATGGATTATAAATGTGAATGCGTAATGCATACCCGTTCGCTACTTTACTAGAAGTGCGTCCAAATCCTTTACTAAACTCAAGAAGAAATGAAAAACCCGACAAATATCCACAGCCGGTAGAAGAAGAAGATTCTCATCGATTTCTAGTGGAATCCCAACTTTCAGATCGGATATTTTCTCTTTTACATACGCTCCAATTGCAAAGCTTACGTATTCTCCACACAAATCAAACGGACGAAGCGACATTTCGTGATCTATTTGGTACTCTCTCTTTTCTCTTCGCATGCTCCATGCGGAATCAAAGAAAAAGTTACCCTTTACCATAAAGCCATCTGAAAAGTATCAAATAGAGAGGGAAACCATTACTTCTTAAAGGGCATTTACATCACGAAAAAGGAAGTTCCTCCGCGCCCCCTTCAGTGATGTAATGTCATGTATATTTCTGCTTCAGGCAGAATTGCAGAACTGAGTTCTACATAGAGACATCAGTTAGAGTTGTTTATTCATATGGTAAGCCTGTTTTGTTCTAATATTGGGTAAAAGGCAAGCACGAAATTGAATTTAAATGAGACATTTATTCGCAAGTTGTTTATGATATCAGCACAGTATTAAACTATCTTAATATTATGTGCGTGTGTGATCATGCGGACGAGGTCCGTATTATTTATTATTATTATTATTATTATTATTATTGTTTTATTATTATTACATTACGTTGAATAGCAATACCAGTCATATATTCTACAAAATCGCGAACTCAAGATCGGTTTTGAGATACTTTCGGCACAGCAACTGTTTTGAGCGAACAAAGAGTCAATATGTACTGCTGGAATTTCCTGAAGTTGGACACAAGGTAGTAACTTATTTCGCCCCATTACATTTGATTAGAAATGTTTGTTGGTTGATTAAAAATATATGGTTCTCTTCCGTATCCACCATTAATCTCACATTCTAATCCATGCAAATAGATATTTTGACCTTTAATTTATATACTTTCAAACTTACACCTGGTTAGCAATAAATGGCTTGGGGAGCACGTTTGGTAAAGACATTGGCTTGCAGCTACCCGTTCAAGGGGGAAATTAATCAACATGTAAGATGAGGGGGGGAACAAAACTTTTAAGTTTCTGGCGTCATAAAGTATTGAAGCAACATCTCACAAAACGCGTGGAAACGTTGGAAATGATACTCTGATGAACTATTTTTTGTGTGATTGTTAACATTGTAGGATATAGTTTTAAACAGTTATATGATTGACGTGAACAATTTCTAAAGGAATCGAGGGACATGAAATACAAGAACAAAACATAAATAAATTAACTTTCAAGGTAAACAATATAAAATGTTCCAATTGATTACGTTGTGCCCTTTCTAAGTTTGTAAACTATTACTCATTTTGAGACTGTTTTATGGGTGATTTGTCGGTAATTTCTATCATTACCTTCTCGTGTGTGTATCGAGACCAATGAAGTTGAAAGCAATTTGTGTGAACATTTTGAAGAGGAGTTGGAGGTGGAGAGGCAAGAACACTCACAAACAAGGTACAGAAGCCCAAAATGCAATCCTTGAAGTTGGTGCTATAAATTCAAAATTACTGAGAATTAGTCCAATTTATAACAATTCTAAAACCCTTATACGGTTCACATGGGTTTGTCTGGTACGGTTCACTGGTGTTTGAAAATCAGACTATTTTGCAATTCTACCTCAAATTAACCCATTCAAATTTGCCTGATCGTTGAAGGAAGTTCAGCTTAAAAAAGATGAATAAAAGGTCTTTCCACTCAAAATCTAATGTACGAATCTTGTCTGTAGTGTCATATTATTACTAAATATTGTGGTCAATAGTGTTATCCACGGTCTTTTCATGCACTGGATAAAAGCCACAAACAAACAACCAGTAACCACTGAAAATCAAACTTGACAAACACAATGACGATGTCATCGTGAACAGAGATATTCCCCTATTTGTCAAAGACAGGTTGTCTTTAAATGTTTTAATATTCAGTTGATGTACTTGTTTACTGAGTTTAATGAATAAAAAATAAGAGGTAAGATTAAGAAAGAGACGAGAGAGGGAGAAATAAACAAGCATCTACGTACAAGAATTTGATGGTTTATTTGATGGTCAGTTTTTTGTTAATTTTGAATTGACTTCTCTTGTTTTTCATTTGTTTTAATATCGACAGGGCAGGCATTGGGTGTGCTCAAAAAAAAGAACTCAGAGAAAAATTTTGCAAAAAGGTACCATAGGAGACTAAGAAACTCTAGAAGATATAAAGTATTCTTTCTTAAACTCACACAAATAACCGTGCGCACACCCACACACACCACACACACCCACAGAGTTTTGGGCTACAATCGATGACATAGTTTTTAAGTCCACTAAACCGGAGCAGTTAATAGTTGACTACAGGATCTTTTGAATGACATTTTAGAAGCATGTCAAATAAGCGCACAAAACATACCCACGATAGACCCACTTAATATTTCCTTTCACGAGTTCTATCGTGGGCTCAGTAACACGTCCTGAACGCATACGGACGCCAACGCGTTAAAACATTGTTCAAAAAATATGTTTTCGATGACGTTAGGATAGGTTATTTTATCGACTTTGACATTTCAGACATTAGATACCCTTTAGTATGCTCCCGTTTGGGAATGTTTTTATCTTATTATTATTAGTAAATTAAGTATTATTATTTTATAAGATTTTTTTCATATTTCGTGATCAACTTAAAAAAGAAAAGGGAAAGGTTACAGCATAAGCGCAAGTCGTTGAGGCCAACAATCAAAGAAATTACGAAACTCCACACCAGCACGAAAAAACAAGGTAAAACCGCGGTAAAACATCGATGTGGTATTCTTTCCGTCTCGCCCTTACTCAGGCTCTGCTCTCTCATGTGTGGCTGCAATTTTATTGTTTTAAAATACATCTTGGCTTTTATATTTTTTTCTGCCACTTCTCATCGACTTGTCTCTCCCCCCCCCCCCCTTGCCAAAATTGCGCTCTGAACTTGGTGTGCAAAATTCTCATGTGAATTTGCTTAAATCTAGAAGTGATCGTGTGTTTTTCTATTGTATTTATGGCGGATAGAACATCTCTTAAAATGACCTTTAGTAATATCAAAAATGACACTTCTGTCAGGGACAATGTCCCTGTAACTTAGAAGGAATGCTAATTACGTGCTCAATTAATTCTGGAGTCACTCCAGATGATTGCCAGATATCGTACATATACTTAATCAATCTGACGTTTTTTGGCTGCAACATGTGAGGGCGCGGCAAAAGATGCCAGCGTCCCCTCCATGTATTTCTTGTTTTGTTTTTCATTATTGTTTCGTTTTTACCTAACAGAGAGAATTACGAGTATCGAAGCGAACAAGGAAGATGAAAGGCGAACTTAGACAGACTAATGTGAGTTCTGGCAATCAAATGAGCCTTTCCGTCTCTGTCCGTGAAATACAGGATATATTTTGTCCTGGTTTCAAAATAGTTGTAACAAAAGCGATTTCTGTCATATATACACTAAGAAAGTTATCACCGAATAACATCAAATATCTAACAGAATCCCAAGAGGGGTAGCTGTGTTGTAACAAGGGGAAATATTTATACAAGCGTTATAAAATGACTTATTCACAAGTCCTAACGAAGGTAAAAAGGTCCTTTTCAAAATGCTGCCAAATGATTTGGTTTTGTTGTAGGAACCGAAAATATATGGGTGCACTATATTTTGACATTGAGTTTCCATATCATTATGGCCTAGGGGTTACGGATCATAAAGCTCTAAGAGTTTCAAACATGTAGTTTAAATGGAAATGTACTGTTATAATAATTAGAACAAACAATTTTAAATTAATTTTTCATCAAATCGGAGCATCTTAAAAAGAAAAATTGCCACCATGACTTGAACAGTTATGAGCATTACAATACTAAAACTAATAGAGATAAGAAAACTATGCATTTTTATCTGGACTTAATGAATAACTTGTTATGTCTTCTAAACGATTGATTTTAAATTTTTAATCCTGTGTAAACTTTGCCTCTTTTTTGTATTATGTCCCCTCCGTATATTTTAATACTTATGATATATTATTCTGTAACAGTTAAAACAGTGAACCTTACCAGCAAATGTGACGAAATTACTTTTATAGAAGTTTCTAAGGTCACATTGCTATAATACTGGACTAAGAGGCTCTTTCATGCATGGACGTGCCTGAACATTCTACTTTCAAAATGTTCTACGACATCGTCGAAATCATTTTGCAGTTTCAAAAACAATGGCAAATACAAGACAAAGGTAGATACTAGTAACTTTATTTGAATTTAAGAATCATATAGATGGGTTAATTTATGAAAATAAACCCCATGGCCACCAAAATTATTGCAACAAAAGGTTTTAAGACATAATTTGATATTATTTGACATTTCGAATAACATACTAAAAATCTAAGAAAATCTGGAAAGCATCTGGAAATCAGTAGAATAGGGGGCAACGTTTTCACAGGGTCAAAATATGAAAAGGGTCAGAATGTGTTAGAAAGTACACCAAAATGTTCACAACGATTTAAAAAGAGGATGGGGTAAAATTTCAAATCCATTGGATTGTTTTAAAAATGGTAGCAAATTGTTCATCTAATTGTACACAATAACATACATATGAGATACATTCTCTGTGACATTTAATTAGAATGCAGAGTATAGCCGGGCTGTATTTGACCTATAGAAGGTTACAAGCCAAAGGTCTGAAAGTCACATATTGAACTTTCAAACACAGATTCAGTTTATATTTTCTTATTGATTGTGATGCCCTAAACAATTTGAGACCAATTTTAACATAATCAGACCATTTTGCAAATTTACACCAGGCCGACCTTGAATTATTAGCATTCCATTGTATCAAAACTATAAGTCATACATAGAGAAACTATACCTTTTGATGCATAGCAATAACTGAATACTTCATTTGAAAACATTTAATATTAACCCCTGTACAAACTTTTCGCCCCCTATTTCTACACTTTACATCGTAGAGATTTCCTTCGATTTTTACTATGTTATTCCTGCTATCAAATACTACAAAAAGCAGTTATTGTTGCAAATTGTATTTGGTCAAAACATAAATTTCCCCATCTATACAACGAGAAGAATCCTTAATGAAGATCAAGCTCTTTTTGTGTAATTTATACCATTCCATATTTATCCAGGCAAAAGTTAAAGATAAGTCAATCAAGTCTGGAAGAAAGTTCAAAGTGAGTAGACAAGATCTATTTCCTCTAAAATAGGTCTGTACATTTTAAGTTATTTTCCACATGTAACTAGCGTAACTATTGAATAATAGCCTCGGCATATATCCATATAGTGTACTCTTTCCCCTTCAATTATTTCTTGTTATAGCAACATGGAGATGTAGTGGAAAAAACAATGCCTATAAGCCTTATTATATTATAGAGCTCTGTTCATGCAATGCTTAAATGTACGAGAAGCAAGCAAAGAATTACATAATTTTGCGCAGATTTCTTTATTTCCCCTCTTAGAAAGTTACTTTGCCCCTTCCACACTCCAAGGAGAAAATGTCTCTGGCAGTTACTTGGATGACGACTCTAACATGTTCTACTAGATTCCAGTGCTGTCTGAACTACCTCTCCTTTATGTGAATGCATTTAAAGAGCAGTATTTGCCCAAGGCCATTTTTGTACGGTTAGGGTACATATATCAATAGTGATTACAATTGAAACCCTTTGTTAGCTATTTGAAACGAGATCCAATGACTTTGGGTACTTGCCCAAAACTCTAAAGGGTGATGAAATCTGGTATTACAATAATCGAGAAGCATTACTGTTAGGTCTACGTAATACAACAGCAAATTATGCGAGTGAATAAGCCGACGTGATTTTTTTAAATCTTTCAATCCTAATTTTATCTAAATCCTGAAGGAAAGTGCGAAACTTAACAGTCGAAAATAAAGAACTGCTTGAGAAGATTACTGGACTGGAAAATCAGGTGGCACAGCTAGAAGGACAGATAATGGATACGGCGAATAACAACACCTGTATTGTTGGTACAGTATTTCATTGTAGTTATAGTCGATTATGTTATGCCGTATAGCCGAGTTATAGTTCTAACAAGCGGAGATAAAGCGTAATTTAGTTACATAATGGTTTATCATAAAAGGGAATTTCTGGGCAACTGTTAAAAAGAATGCTTTTTTTCACACCTACTGGGAGTGGACCTCATTTTGCTCTATGGACGAGATTTATCCTTTATCATTGTTCCTTTAGGTATTAATAATTATTTTTACCTGATGGACTTGTTTTTTCAACTTAGCATCTAAAGAAAATGGACCATTGTTAGTAAAATGTAATCAGTAAATTAAGCATTGTGGGCATTTGGGATATTAGGCATACCTTTTTATTCAAAGATAGTAGAATCCTTCCAAAAACAATAAAAATATTCATTTGATAATCTGTCAGAGATTTCAATATTTGTTATTCAATATAAAAATAATGGTATCGTCATTTCGTGTTAATTGGTGGCAAAACACGTTTTTTTAGGATAGGTGAGGGTGCTAAAATTTCAAACTTCTTCTTGGCCACATTCAATTATGAGGGTCTGACAAAATATAGTAGGTATGCAGGTTTTCATGAGGGGGTGATTTGAAGGCTCAAAATTTGCGGTAGAATGGATGTCGATAGTTTTGTATGTCACCAAGGTAGTTTGTCCCAATATACAAATTAGTTTAATAGCTACATAGAAAATAGTTCAAGGTCAGTACTGGGGGTATATAACATTTTGGAATAGTCCTATGCCTTCAAAAACGTGTCAAGTTTGTTGGTTTCATATGACTACACAAATGGGTTTGTTGCATTTTTTGTATTTGGTCAAACTCATCATAATTAGTGTAGTCATTTGAGGTGCTTTGATTCCACCTGCATATTATCCTAATATAGCTTGTTTGCCCATTTTAACAAAAATGATTACCAACATTCCTAGGTTATAGAAATCCGGACCAGGCTAACATTCTGAGCCTGTATTTGGGTTATAAGCATTTGTTCGCTAATGGACAGACATTACAAAATCTTTAATTTCATCAGAACCGATTTAATCCCTGCAAAATTTAACATACTATATTCGGTCAATGGTTCAGATGGTATATTGAAATTTGGGTGGTAGAAAAATTAGATTTCTTTATCCCTTTCCACAATGCCCTCCGGGCTCAGAGAAGCCAGCTCACGGAAGCTCTGAAGAAAAAACAGTGTTCCAACCGTATTCGAACCAGCGACCTTATATTCTAGGTATAAGATAGACGCCCCAACCCACTAGCCCCACGGGGCGTGTTGTGAGAAACGTAATGATACATTAATCTACCAGGTTTTATTTTATTTATAACATTCGGCATTTGCCAGGCAGAACCCAATATTGCTATATGCATAATTAAATTCAAGGGACGCCTCAGAAGAGCGGGGAAAGATTTTCGGTTTTCTTTTAGGGGACATGTTTTAGATCACGAAATACCCCTTGAATAATACACTGTTAGAACAAAGTAATCAAGTTGTTAAAATTTTAAACAAACACTGTGTACCCTGGCATCGATCACCTTGTTTAAATTAAGCACTTGTTTAAAAATTACAACAACTTGTTAAAGTTTAAGCATCAGTTGTTTCCACATTGTTAAGAAGTGTTTAATTGACTTTTCAACAAGGTTGAGCGATGCCAGGGTAAACAGCAGTTGGTTAAAGATTGCGAGTTGTTTGCAATATATTGTGTTTTACAAACTGATACAACTTGTTCTCAAGACAACATGTTTATACAACAACAAACTGAAAAAAACGTTGGTTTAAAACTACCACACACACAAGCACTTTAAACACCCTCTTTTTAAACACGCCACAATTTTAAACAGGTTCACCACAGTGGATTATGTAGCGAATTTAACACAGGTTACAATGTAGGCAACGGGCACGTGATACCAGTGTCCGCAAACTATAAACTACTTAAAATTCGCCATTGTTCGCTATACAGTCATTTAAAAGTTCGAGTGCTCATATCATCGGGAACGAGGCATTGATATGATTACTGTTTTGACGATGGAACCCTAACACAGAAACACCTGTAATTTTCGTTACATTTAATAGGACATGGCAGACCCACGAAAACACACGTCGATCCCCGAAGCATTCTGATCGTCCAGAATCCCAACCCAGAAACCCTAACAAGATAGTGACAGAAAAAGATTTATCGAACCCTTGCAAGCAAAACTTGGTGGTAATTGGAAAGCACTGTCTTTTGAGTTGGGCCTTGATGGAAAATCTATTGGAGAAGGTAATGTTTTTCATTCATATGATACGTTTATGAAAATATCAAATAAAAAATTGGGACAAGATATGCGAATGGACACTTTTATTAGTGTTGGTAGACACAAGTTAGGTTTAGTTGATTAGAGTGTTAAATTTCATATAATACATCATGTATCTGACCAAACTTTTAATTTCCTCGGTACCTGTATATAGGCCTAACATTGTATCTCACATTAACTCACTTCTATTTCTTATATTCCAGTTGGACGAACATGTAAAGAAGTTGAAAGAGAGAATTTTCACATGCTTTTAGTATATGAAAAGATTAACCGTTGGGCACGTCACGACACTATTGGAAATCTCGTGGATGCTTGAAAGCACAGTGGAGAGAAAGCTACGATAATATAACGTTTACGTGAATTGCTATTTTGTCGTCTATAAATAAAAAAATTATACTCAATTTATTGCAACCGATAAAGTCACACATGGTTTGTTACGAGTAGCTAAAAGAATGCTGAAGGATGGATCTCAGAAAGATATGATGTAAAGGCAAGTTAGTTTTGAAGACTTAGGCCAATGCGGAGAAAGGAAATGAAAATTTACAGCTCATGGTGCGATTGTAAATTCAAACATGTTGTGTTAGAAGAGGGGATGTGCGGCGCGAAAAAAAACGTCAACAAGCTTGGGGTTTTTAAAACTGAAATTTCTGCAAAAGCGGTCTTTGGGACTGAATTATGACAATTGTATGGTCCTCGAATTTGAAATTTCTGGCCAAATTTCGAGTTGTAAAGCTGAGAAAAAATAAAGAATGGGAAGTTTCGACAACCAAAGTGAGGATCTCAAGCTGGGCATGCTCAAACGGGAGCGGGTCTAAAAACTGTAGAAAAGGCGGCGAACTTTAGAACCAGATGAAAATGCATATACACCTTTTAATCCGGTATGAACAACGTTTACAAATTTGACCCCTGGCCATGTTAATTTACCCCCCTCCTCCATATCTCAAAATGGCTCAAGAATTATGATAAACATTTTGCAGACACTGATTATTGTCCAGTGAACTTCAACTCTAGGAGGTGTCATTATAGTCCAAAATGGTGGCTTCTACAGAAAAATAGTGGTTTCTGTTTTTTATATTTTATCCTACCATCAAAAGACACCTGGCACAAAACAGTATCTCGCATGTTTTTCGACTCAGTATTGTGCCAAAGTCCAGACCATTTTGAAAATTTTCGAAATGTACATGTTGTTGCCTAGGTGCTTGCCTCGTTCATTAACAACCCTCGTTGTAAAACAGCGTGCTTAAATGGCTGACGATGGAACAGCCCGAACGGGGACGCAAACCCCCCAAACCAAAAGGTGAAGTTTTTGGATTGTGCAATGGTCACTGTGTGGTATACCACATTATAATTACGTGTAGTATGATTGTACACCAAGCGGTTTTCCGACTGAATGAACGAGAAAGCCTACTGCAATACTTGATTGTGATATGTGTTCGTGTCCCTAGTAAACTGCAAGCCATTGAAAAATCAAAAAACTGCAATTTTGGTTTGGGGGTTTTGCGTCTTTAGGGCGTTCTATCTCAGCCAGTTCTGCACACTTTTTTACAAGCCAGGTATAAATGAAAGAGCAAGGCCTAAAACAATTAAAAATAATTTCGACCCGATACCTGCACAATTTCAAAATGGCCTGACTTTGGCACAATACTGATCGAAAAACATGCCGAGATACTTTTTGTGCCAGGTTGGTATATTGTCTTTCTGAACATCACAATCGTTTCCAGGTGCCTTCAACTAAAGACAAATCATCGTATGCTTAATTTTTGGCGCCAAAAATTATTTGAATTTAGTCTCAACAATGCGAAGCTCACTGTGTCTGAACAGAATTTTCCAACCCACTAATACCAGTTAACAAAACACAATTGAAAAGGAAACATTAACTAACGACATGGTTAGGCAAATACAAAAACATGAAACGACGCGTTTGTCTATTAAACTGCCAATAGCCAATATATGGTGTAAATTTCTTCTTTTTTTCAATCGTTTCCAATGGTCAGGATTAAAAAATAGATCAGTACTTTCAGGGCGTGACAGATTGAGGGGTATCTCAGCTGGAAAAGTGCTGGACAATGTCGAAAATGACGTTGAAAGTTGTAGTCTTATTTTCTTATTCCATAGACATGATAGATTAGCTTGCAATATAAGCAGATGCAATAAGGTTTGATATAAACTGGGTAATATATTAAACGTGTTTCTGAAGTTTTCTGACTCTTGATTGTTGTCGTAGTAAAAATGGGAATTTACCCAGCGTGCACCCAACCCAAACCGGCAGTGCTTGGTGTAGAAAGAAAAGTGATTCCAGTCAAAGGGGCACACCCGATCCTCAGCCTCGACCACACCTTTCACGCCATTGAGCCATTTTCTGGTATCATTAGAAACTTGTATTTTGCTCATCTGCAAAATATTTAATAAATCTGGATCCTGTACCTATTCGATAAGGTCTGTAACTTTTTACGTGTTCAGAATGCATGTCCTCATGATACACTGGACCAAACAGCTGAAAATGCTGCCGAACCATGAGAAGTCGGACACTCATTGCATGGATACCTGCACACTTCTATGCAATAGGTGGGAGCGATGAAAAATTCCATATTCACCACTGTCGCGCAATGTCATTGCAAT
The DNA here is from genome assembly GCA_023653785.1 of Ophioderma brevispina. NCBI lineage: Eukaryota > Metazoa > Echinodermata > Ophiuroidea > Amphilepidida > Ophiodermatidae > Ophioderma > Ophioderma brevispina. The sequence goes on along the minus strand of JAMKCH010002923.1, from coordinate 24,107 downwards.
TCCCCCCAACATATAGGAACTATTGAGCATGACCAAGAAACCCGGTTGGAAGAAAAACCTGTGAGCGGGGGGGGGGGCAGGCAATGACAGGGAAAGAGTACGGTGTTATGGCGGCCTTTAAAATTCCCAATTCGGTCTCTCCAGCAGTTCCCAAGACCCCCAGTGAAGCATAAAGGTTATAAGGTCACTTTTCAGAAATGTTTGCCTCAGAAGCCTGATTTTAGCCGACATATTTCAAGATCCCAGGCCCTAACATGTTTCTCAAAAATTCGGACACAAAATCAGTTCCCAATCCCCCCCAAGTTCGGAAATCAGGGCCCCACATCACATCCCATACCTGAAAATTGAGTGCCCCGCGGCGTGTGAGTTCCATGATAGATGTCTTAGGTTACCATGACAAATCACGAATAAACCGTGACCTTGTAGACGATGCTACTGGATAGGCGATGAGATAGGGTGTATACTTAATTAGTAGGTAATTGATTAGGAAATTTATGAGCGCAGGGGGAAAACGGATAAGTACACAGATTCTGTTGACAGATTTTAGTTTATTAGGGGGGGGGAGGGGGGAAATACCTAAGCCAATAATTCTGGAGGGTGTGCAAAATTGTGTTCAGTGGCATTTTCTAGAACGCCAATATGACTGACTGCACCACTCTAAAATTCATTAAAAGGGTCATATTTTGTGCTCTATACCCAGGTTTTCAAGCACGATGAATCTAATGAACAGGCCACTTGATCATAACATACCATGATTACCATCCAAATCCAATATGCCGCCAGAATCCAACGTAAGCTTGAAATCATTAAATCGACCATAAATTCTCAAGTATTGCGGATAGAGGACATATTTTGGGCTTTTTACCCAGTAGAAGAAACTATATCGAACATTTCTGGTATAGAGTACATGCTTTACAAATTAAAAATTATATATGGGCGGCATTTTAAGATCATTAAAAAAACTTAACATATGTCATAATACTGATAATCATATGGCTGTCATTTGGAATTTTAAGTATGTTGTCAAAAATAAAAATACCAGATAGGAGTTTGTAAGTGCTTCAAAGACATTATATATCATAATTAATTTAACCTTTAAACTTGAGTTTTGGATATTATAACTAATAAATGCAGATATTATATAATGATAGGTTTTAAGAAGTTAAAAAGGCAGGAGTATTGGCTATCATTATAACTTTTTTGATGTAACGAAAACAAAAAATGCTGGATAGGATTGTGTCTAATGTCAAATACATCCTTATTACTTTAGACCTTTAAATAATAAATTTGGTGATACACCTACTATATACAGATTAGTACAAGCAGATATTTAGAGTTGTCGCCAAAATTGTGTCTCTCTCAGAAAACTTAAGAGAGTTTTTATTATTTTAAACATGGTATCAGGACATATGGATTTTCAAAAATGCCACGGAACCAAATTTTGCAACACCCTCAAAACAATATTGGGTTAGTTCTAAGAGCTAAAATCTTATATCGAATATTTCCACCCTTCGAGCTGGGTGCACATCCATCTGACGATTCCCAATTAGGAGAGGACATCACTAGACTCGCCAGTTAGTGGAACCGTCTTCCAGCTCTCGGGACTCGAACCAGTTCCACACTATCGATTTATACTCTGCTGATAGTCAGCAGTAGTCATGCCTGATAGTTCAGACCCGCTCGGCCACCCACCATTCTTTTCCATTTTTGACGCTGTATAAGCTTAAAATAGGGAAGTAACCGGAGGAAAAATACTAGTGGGGAGCTAGATGGGGTAGCTTGTAATTCACACACAATTACTGCTCACAGAAAATGGTATGTCGGAATCAAATGTTGGTGATGACCTCTTACACAAACAGAGACAAAAATTCGTGTAATCGGGGGGGGCACTTTAAATATTATATGCCAGTTGCGACGAGGATTGTTTTGGTGGAAAATGATATTGATTGCCCCGATCGGCTTGACATTAGTACATTTGGCTGTGACCAATAGAATAATATGAATAACATAAAACCCCTTGCAGGATGTGTTAAATAGGAGTCATAGAAAGTGATATTTTTTCAAAAACATTAGACACAAAATAAAGTATGCCAAAAATGTAATGTTCCATAAATAGGTTGTAAGAACCCACAGTAAGATAAATGAAAAAGGGTATAGATTTAATCGGTGCATAGTTACAGATGTGTTTTGGATCAGATCGCTAGTGCTCATGATTTTGTGAAAACAGGGATTTGCCGCGATAATACCAAACAAGCAGTCAGTCACATATTAACACTATTAATTGCCAAATCATAGTGGGGGATCGTCTATAGCCATCGGCGACAGACAACCCATAGATGCATCGCTTATGGTTTACCAAGGAAAAAGGGGGAAGTCCACACACAGTTTTAGTTACCACCTGAAGGGAAGAGTAAAATAACCAGTCATTGTTTTCTGTACGATTTAGTTGGACGATACAAAACAAGACATATGAAAATGTCTCCCGAACTAACATTACGAACTTTCATCAGTCCCACGACAAACGCACGTTCTTTCGAATTTTTATAATAGAAACCCACAGGAATTGCACGGGACCAATCCGTAGGTATCCAGAGCTTACATCAGATACGAGATCAAGTGAAGGGGTTTTGTCGTGTAAGTCAAACGAACGAAGCATGTGTGTATTTATGTCGCCAAAGATGCAATACAGGTGGCTCGGTCTCTTTTCGCAGTGTGGTATGCAAAAACGCCAGGTGAACGTCATTTTTATGATAATCGAAAGGGGAGGGGTATTTAGGACCGAGATGACATGCACGGGTTTCAGCGTCTTGCCGAGTTAGAACACTTACTTGATTCAGAATCTGGTTTCTGTAGTGATATAAGCAATTGGATCGAGGCGATTATATGTATGGAACGTTAGATCCACTGTGTAGAATCGAGTCACTGACTCAGCAATGAAATCCAATTGAAAAAGAAGTGTGTATTCGTGATGGCGACCGTCAATCGGCTGCTCTTTAGCAGTCGAAAAACTTCGCAAAAAGGAAAGACTGACAGTTCGTTCTTCTGGAGTGTTAGATACAAAACCGGCCAGTGTGGAAGTTAGGATTTCCAATAGACTGCGTTGGGTCGAGGAGATGCAGGTACTACACAGATATTGTGAAATGGATATCGGAAAATGTTGTGAAAACATCCAAATGAAAAGAATGAAAAAGATTCGCTGCCTTGCGTGAGGAAAAGCTCCTGCTTATTTAGATGGACGGAGTGACTTCAGAATGGAAGTACGCTATCCGATTCGCTGCAATGCAAAACTGAGAGTTCTCTTCAAAAAAGAAAAACTGATGAAGCCAGTCTTTCCTGATTGTTTTGGTACCAAATGGGCACTGGAGACGTCTCTCTTTGAAAGCGAGCCAAACGTACTCTTTTCTATGAAGCGCCATTTGAGAAGAGTGAGCAAGAAGAAAATCTTCTGCTTCTTAAAGGCGCCTTTCTTTCTCGAAAGAAAAAGGCTTGCTCGGTGCCTCTAAACAATGGTGACATTCAATATTAGTTTCTACAACGGCGGCTAGCAGGAATGAGTTACTTATAGAAATTCCGTGGAAAACCCAACATGGTAATGCTATTTCCCGGTGCTTGTATTTTTAATTTTAAAAAATAAAACCAGGATTATCAAATTAAATAATTAATTTTTTAAACGAGCAAATAACATTTTGGCAAATTATACAATGATTAGACTTTTAGTTTGCAGTGATGATGAAATGGTTTCAACCTTGATTATAATAACCATTATAACTTATTATATCAAAAAAGTTTAAGGTTGCGTTTGTAATATGGTAAAAAGGTTTCCTCAATATTTGTGATTTTCGACTTGAAGATTAGTTAAGTCTTAACTAAAATTTCTTTTTACAAAGCCCACTGGATAACTCCCAGTTATTTTTGAAAACACAATTCTGTTGCCGTAACAGACATACCCGTTTCCATTTCTAATCCAGTAATGTACTAAAAATCGAAGCCCTCAAGATTTGAATTTCGAGATAAGTAACTGTGCTCAGCAAAATAATTGGAAGGAACAAAGGGGTCGACACATACTTAGCTGGAAGTTTTGGTTGCTGATACGCAGTAAGTTAAAGAGCTTGGCACATATTTGTAGGTTTCATTGATAGTCAAAAAATTCCTGCTAAAAAAATTTTTACCTCTGATATTATTCGATGACTCGTATAATCTCTTAAGGTCCCAGGAAATGAGGTGATACACCTAGTCCAAATCTTTACGGGCATTCCTTTTTCCAATAAAACATGCCACCACAATGATAACTACCAGCTGGACATCATTGGTGAAACAGGATTTAGTCACTGCTGAATAGATTCACACCAGTCCACTGGAATTTTCTATTACTCTCTGAAAAAAAGCAATAGTCACAATAATGATGTCATCACCAACTTGAATATTGAATGCTTTCTATAGTCCCTCCTTGTAGACTTACACAAACCACTCATTTTTATTTGCATTTCTGGGACCTTTAAATCCCTTAAATGTCTTTTTCCCACTTTCCAAAAATCACGGAGCAGACCCTGGCCCTGTGGCTTACGGGAAAGTGACTCCTAGATCTAACAGACAAAGTACCGCTAGGCCTACGCCCTTTTTTTGCGGGTGATCGTCAGGCATGTATTTTCCCGCTAGGATCGTAACGAAATATACCAGAGGGACGTAAAAACGAATATAAAAAAATTTAAATAACATTCCACACCAATGTTTCGAATCTCAATCGTAATGACCATCAATTTCTTTTTATCACCAAAATGGTTTACAAAATCCTAAGTTTTAATGTAAATCGTTTAGTAGCAATATAAACTTGTCCATGTTTTAGATATTACTGTGCCTCTTGATTACGCGGCAAGTATTTTAAATGAAATTTTTGATCTCCCTGACTCCGACCCAATTCGGAAACTCAAGAGCTCGATTATGTGGCCCCCAGGCACCAGTGATTTGAAGTCCTCATTCTTTTTGACACGCCGCTGTGGTCCAGTTCTAAGGCATGTGGGCTTTTCAATCTGTAAGGTGGGGCCTCAGAACAACCTTTCATTTGACGAGAGTTTGGTGGTCAATCAAATCAGACAGCTGTGTAGAATTATTAATCTAGTCATCTGTCTCTTGTGAAGGAAAGCGAGAAACTGTGCTGCTGAAAAAAAGAACTTCGCGAGAGGAACACCAACTTCAAAGGAGATTGCAGAATCTTCAGGGACGAATAACAAGACCTGACCCACAACAAAGAAACCAAGCAGCGGTTAGTAAATGTTTTTGTAAACTCTTGTAATTACAAGACTTAAGACACGCCACGGTTTTCGAAGTAATTTGCGCATATTGTAGCTTGAAGGGAACTGTTTTCCTATTTGAAATAATTTTTCATTTAGCAAAAAAGGAGCAAGGAACACAAGTTGAACAGAAGCGTCGATAGCTCGACCATCATCCCAACCAACGCACCCAGATAGAATAGTGGAAGATAAACACTTGCTGACCCTGGCCACAAAACTTGGTAGTAGCTGGAAGCAAAAACTAGCCTGTGGTTGAGGTCTTGAAGGAAATTTTATCGAGAAGGGTAAATCATTTGAACTATCAATTCTACAAATCTTCCCGTTACAAAAAATCGTAGCATAGTAGAGTACACAGTTACATTGTTTTGTTTTGTTTTCGGTTAAAATTACTAAATGTTTTAAAACAAACTATTTCAGTTGAGCGAGCAGTTTAACAAAGTTGACGACAGAACTTTCACATTGCTTGGGAGTGGAAGAGGATTGGTATCGGCCCTTTGTGGTACGCTAACAATTTGGAAAACTTGTGGCGGCGTTGAAGAAAGTGGGGGAAAGTTACGAGACGTACCAGTTTTTACGCCTATTTAGGTTGAAAAATAGCCTACAAAGGACAAGTAGCGCCGAATTCAGTTTTTATGTAAGGGGTGGTTGCTGAGCGTTCCGTTATGTGAGTCCAAGGAGTGTGTAACATTCCAGACAAGTAGTAACATTACCGGAGACATGATACGGATTCATAAAAAAAATGAAAATTCAGGATTTTGCACTAATGTAAAAGTTTTCATCAAAAAACATTCCCACGGGGAAAGATTAAGCTGGACTTTTGTTTGGAACAAATTGTGAAATTCTAATATAGTATTGTACTTGAATTCAGATATGATTTATTTTAAAAATAACAATCAAACTCGCCTGGATTTTCCATTTTGGGCAAATACAAAGGTAAGAAATCTCTGGGGGACTTATCTATATTAAATCACTACAGTATACACAAGTATATGCACGCCTCCCAAAATCTCTCGTGGCACCTTTAATAATAACGTGATTCTCGATAGTGGATCTTCCCACGAATGGCAAAACCAAATGGAAGGATCGTTAACCATGGCTCCTTCCTTGGCGCACGCTACTGACAGTCGTACCCTTCATCCTCCATGATTAGGCTTTGGTCAAGACAGGCGCTAAACAGAACTAAGCCGGGGGGGGGGGGGGAGACTCAAGAAGTTCCCCCAATTTGACCGTCTCGCTACCTCGCCGGGTAGTAAGACCCATATTTTTACACTCGGGCTCGAAATCTGCAGAGAGGGTGGGGGGGGGGGGCTGGCGGGATGGCGGAATTAAGCATTCAAAGAAGACCTGGGGCGACCCGAATAAATTTTTTGATACAAGTGATCTATGTATCTGTGCCCTTTCCTTACCTTTTCTCTTTTGTTCACTTATCCTTCAGTTCGGATGAGATGGTAAGGTGCTCAGGCAAGGGGGTCAGAGAAGGTGAAATGAGAGGGCACGTGTATTAAGGGAAAGAAAAAACAAAAAACCCGAGGAAAGGCCACGTGAGTGAGAGAGGGGAATGGAGAAGGACAAAGGAATTCTCTCTTTCCTTCTCCTTCCCCTTTCATCTCTCTGTTCCCTTCTCCTCCCCTTTCATTCTCTTTCTCCTCGTCTTCCTTTTCTCGTCTCCATTTTACCCCTTCTCCGTCCCCATTTTTTAGTTGTCCGGGGGGGGCGGGGTTTAGTCTGTCCCCTGCCCAAACCCCCCCCCCCCCCCCCGCTGGTTACGCCACCTTGGGTCAGGTAAGGTAAGGTGATATGAGAGGGCTATATCCCTTAATTCCTAAATGCCATGTTCCACTTTTCAAAAATCACGGAGCGTGTGTAAACGAGGAAAAGTTCTCTAACATCACAAAAAGACCGCTTAACCATTTTTTCGGTGATCGTAGGTTGAGCATCGTGCCTCTAGGGACGTAAAGGATGTAGATGGCCACTTGAACTTTTGCCACCTTTACCAATCGTCAAAAAATATCCAATCTGAACCTTGGTACTGTAGTACTGATCCAGTTCATTATAATCTGAATGCTGATGCACGAAACAGCCGGACCACCGACCCAGCCACTCGATTTGGTTTTAAACGAACATTGTTAAAACACAATTATCGTCACGGAATGTTCCAAACAGGCCAATCGAGCAAAAGTCACATTTCGAGATATCGGCGATTGAAAGTTTTACAGAATTATGAACTTGTTATCTCAAAATTTGAAACATTTCGGTGTACATTGAACCGTTCTTCATTTTGAATACGCTTTCAATTCAAGTATCCTTTGTTTTCCTTGTCCAATTTAATTATAAAGTGATTGTTTCTGTTTGCAAAAACAAAAAACGTCGTCTAGTTTTATTGTCAAAGAGACAAATTGCGCATTCGCACTGTTTGTATTAAAACATACCGTTTTTTTTTTAAATTTGATTCCCTGTCATTTCTATAATGTGCTTATCCAAATTCCGACGTGAGATCAAAAAGCCGTTCCCGGTGAATTCGCAGATTTTAAGCATGATGGTGTGCACCATGATCAATACAGATCGACCTCAGACATTCTTGATTTTTTTTATTCTGTACTGGTGTACGACATCAGCTGTGTTAGTGTAGATTCTGAGGACGCATCGCGGTATGGAATGGTACACACTCATCTCTGATTTATAAGGTTTAAAAAATGCAATTTTCACATTTCTCGATTCTCTCGCATGATTGGTGCGATACCGTTAAGCATTGCCCCAGTTTACCAAACTGAAGAATTTGAGTAACTTTGGAAGAAATCGGAGCATCAGAAATCTTTTTCGCTAGTATGACTTACTATTATAGAGAAACTATACCTTTTCTTAATCGGAGGGAGTATCACTGTGGATGGCAGGGGAGGGCGGCCAAGAAACCCAATTTTTGACATCGCCATTGGTTCAACACGTAAAAGCGAAATCTTGACAAAAAATTTTGAATTTTGGAGTAACCTTTATGAATACCCTACCATTTTTACGGCGCCGCGAAGCTCGACTTTTTAAAAATCGAGCTGCGGCGGCGCCGTTGATCCAGAGGAAACTGGACAATATCTACTTTGAATTGTTATTTTAACACCCCGCATTACTTTGTTTATAAAAACACTACGTTCTGAGTCATGCTCTGTCGGCTGCCGGTCATGTCGCGAAAGCTTGAAAGTTTACAAGTATGCTCTTGAATTTTGAAGTTTGGGGGTTTGTACGACCCCGGGAGCTGTCGGCGGCGCGCGAAGCTCTGGTTTGTCAGCCATTGGTCATGCGGCGAGCGTCGCGAACTCATCAACCCTGTTAAAAAAGGGCTGCGGCGGCGCCGCGAGCTCTGGGTTGCAGCTACTGGCAGCGGCGGCATCGTAAAGACTTACGTACGTAAATCGGGGTTGGGTTTAATTTTTGAAGCTCAGGTTGCAGCCGCTGCAGCGGCGTCGTCGCGAAGCTTCACCTTTTTTAAAAAGGTGCTGCGGCGGGCGCGCCGCGAAGCTTTGGGTGCGCCACTGTCCAACGGCGGCGTCCGCGAAGCTCTCACAACCTTTTTAAAAAATGGCTGCGGTGGCGCCGCCTCGAGCTTTGGGCTGCAGCCACTGGCAGCGCGGCGTCGTGAAGCTTCACCTTTTTAAAAACGTTGCTGCGGCGGCGCCGCGAAGCTCAGGGTTGCAGCCGTTGGCAGCGGCGGCGTCGCGAAGCCTTCACTTTTTTATAATAAAAAGGTAGTTATGGAACTTAAATATTACTTAGTAAAAAACTTAGTAAACTCAAATATAAATTTCCACACCATGTGGGTGGCGGGTTTTCGCGATCGCATCACATTTTATAAATAATACATAATAATCCAACTACTTTGGGGGCTGCATCGCATTTCAAGCTCTTGTTGCAGCCGTTGCAGCGGCGGCGCCGCGCAGCTTAACGTTGGTGAAATCGGGTTAGGTGTAATTTTGAACTCAGGGTTGCAAGGCAGCCGCTGGCACGGCGGCGTCGCGAAGTTTAGAAAGAATAAATCAAATAAATAAATCCGACTTAACGAAATAAAGTAAATAAATCAACAAAGTTAATTGCCTACATCAAATTTCAAACGTAGTGTAGTTGAGAAAATATCTTAGTTGCTTACAGATATTCTAGTAGTTATTTAAAAACATTCTAAATAATATTGATACCCTGTGGAATCTTAGGGTGAAAGTATTCTTAATTTGGGAAGTAGAGAAAATTACTTCTTTGAAAAATATTATTAAATGATAAGAGTTTGTGTTGGTCATCAATTGCGTTTAGAAGGTGAAGATAATGTTTCTAGTAGTTAATTTAAAATACATGATAATAAGCTTGATTACCCTGTGGAACTTAGGTTTCAAGGGTGTTTGATGTGGACTTTAGGAGCAAAACATGTAGTCCACTGAAGAAAATAATGTTATTTAGAAAACATGTTAAATGATAAGAGTTTGTTTTCGTCCTCATGGGTTAAGAAGGTTTATATATCGTGACCTTCCCTTTAAAGACGACTCATGCTTCACCCTCGTTTTGTTGACGATGTTAAATGATGAGGGAGTCTGTGTTTGCTTCATGCGTTAAGAAGGGTAAATACTTTAATCGGGCTAACCCCCCTTTAAGGAACGACTCATCTTCACACCCTAGGGTTTGTGGACATGTTATGATGGTGATGTATTAGAATGAGTAAAAGATCACAGCGCTTTGTTCTTGTGTGGAGTGTTAATGTTTGTTTACGGTGAAAACCTTTAAAGAACGACTCTCTTCACCCTGTTTGTTGAGAACATAATGCTACTATAGTATTATTTAAAACCTTTTAATTTTTGGTGGTTGAAATGGGATACTACTGTCAATGGTTTGTTTTTATACGAAAATGTACTCCATTGAGAAATATTTATTTAAAAACTCTCAAATGATAATAGTTTGGTGTACGTGTTAAACGATAGTTTGTGTCCGTGCATTGTGTTAAGAAGGATAATACTTTAAACGAAGCCACCCCTTTAAAGTACTACCACTCTTCCCCTAGTTGTTGAGAAAATAATGTTATTTTAGAAAATACACTGTACATGGTTTGTGTTCGTTTAATGCGTTAAGAAGGATAACTGTATTGAATTATGACTTATTTGTTCGATTGTCGAGTTATGAGCGAACGTTACTCCATTATGAGAAAATTTAGGGTGAAAGCAAGTCAACGAAGATTAAAATTTTATAAACTTAAAACGGGCCTTCCCCTTTAAAGACCGCTTCATCTTCAACCTTGTTTGTTGACATGTTAAATGATCGGGGGTTTGTGTTCGTTCATTGCGTTAAGAAAGATAATTTGACAGATGGGGTTTAGGGTGGGGTTTGCTCAGATGAAACTTCAACCTAGTTTTTTGAGAAAATATGTTATTTAGAAACATTTAAATGACTAGATTTTGTTTTCGTCAAGTACTTACGAAGGATAAACTGATTGAAACATAAGTTTAAATGACTAGAGTTTGTTTCGACCAATGCGTTAAGAAGAATAAACTGATTGGAATTGACGTATTGTTTGAATTCGAAGTTATGAGCGAAGTGTACTCCAGTGAAGAAAATCTAGGGTAAAGCAATTCAATCTAGATTAAATTTTTATATACTTAAATCGACCTTCCCTTTAAGAGAACGAATCTCTTCACCCTTTTTGTTGCCATGTAAATGATAGAGTCTATGTTCGTTTATTGCGTTAAGAGGGTAAATACTTAATCGGCGGGGTCCACCCCTTAAAGAACGAATCAATTCGTGTTTGTTTTCGTTTTCGTCAATTGCGGTAAGAAGGATACTGATTTTAATTGACTTATTGTTTTGATTTGAAGTTGTAACGAAAATGTACTCCATTTGAAAAAAATTAGGGGTTTTTTTTTTAAAGCCAATTCATCAGATTAACAATTTTTTACATACTTACATCTTCTGACCTTCCCCTTTTAAAGAACGAATCATTTCCGCCCTTTTTGTTGACATTAAAAATATTCTGTTTTTCGTTCATTGCGTTAAGAAGTGGTAAATACTTAAGTCGGGCAGCCACCTTTAAAAGAACAAATCAGCTTCATCCTCCCTTTGTTGGAGATTAAATATGTTATTTTAGAAAAAACCTGTTAAATGATTATAGTTTGTTTGCGTCAATTGCCTTAAGATAAACTGATGATAATTTACTTATTGTTTAAAGAATGATTAAAAAGAGCAAAGAGCTGGTGTTGTGGGAAAATTTAATATTTGTTTCCGTTAGAAAGCACGTTAATTGCCATTTACAAACATGTGAAATGTTAAGATTTGCTATTGAAAGAACGATACACATCTTCACCCTTGTTGCACTGTTAAAATGTTCCTAATTTACTAACTTTTGCCTTTTAAAATTACGGTAACCACAATTTCTTCAATAACTTCACGCTTTATTACCTAACCTACATAAAACATTACAATTTGAAGGCAGAAAAATTAAAATAAACAGTGGCTAAAAATAATACTATACACATTTTTAAAAAACGTAGTAATTTATACGCTCACCGTTATTATTTTTTCCGTAATATGCGTTCGGGGGGTAATTGTTAAGTCCGTGTTTTTTATAATGTAAGATAAGAACTTGGAAATCGTTTTACCTATAAAATGGGTGTTAATCCACGTCGTAAGTAACGTCATTAAAAATGCACAAATCTTTTTTAAAAAAAACTCTTTCTCCCCTTTTTTGTATTATATTTACTTAATTTGAAAAAGTACACACACACAATATATTTAATTGTAAGGCTCTGCTATCAGTAAATTCTGTAGTGTAGTGGATAGGTTTAGGACTTGTAATCATAACGTCCCTGATTCGAATCTATTATGTAATGTACATGTTAATTTATTCATATAATATTAAGTAAGTGGGGATATTAGAATGTGTACATTAACCATATAAAACAAGTGTATAACCTGGTTTGAATCTTTATTTTCTTGCTTCACTTTTTCCCTTTGTTTATGGCCCTTTTTTTCTCAAAATTGTTTGCCTGAAATATGCACTTTTAACAAACCACGTGGTAACCCCTTAACGGTAAATACAATACAACGTTTTTCTATGAGGCTACAACGTGAAAATTTGGTCATAGGATTGTAATAAGTTTTAATTCTAATCTTGTTTAAACAAGTCAAAAACCAGCAATAACGTTCAAGCTGAGATTTCGGAGACGGGACGACGGCCGTATTTTAACGTTCCCTTCAATGGGTTCGTATTTTTAACGGCTCCAGTTATTTTACGGTTCTCATGTGTGAGTCCCAGCTGCCCAGTCAAATCCTGTTTTTTTACAGGGTTTGATTTTTTAACATGTGGGTGAGAACATATGTTATTTTTTGCTTGCATGTAGACAACACGTTAATTACGTTATTTTATGTTGAAAAAATGTGTGATTTAGAAAACAATGTTAAATGATAAGAGTTTGTGTTCACATCATAATTCACTAAATTTTATAGCCTACACAACCATTTCGTTCAGGGAGTACCTTTGAAGGACGATAAGTATCCGCGTAGTCACCCCCACCCCAATCGGTACCACATCGCCAGGCCGCAAAAGTGGGGTAACCATCCACCTAGGTACACTACCGTAGCTTTAAAACCACTAGTCCCACCATGTGGGAGTACTGCATTGGTACTCCATGCAAATGAGCTTTGATCTTGTGTGATTATTTGAGTAATTTTAATCCAGTATGAAACATTTTGGTCACCTAGTATATTTTTTTACACAAATGTCATTTATAGGGGTTTTGGTGATGCTCAACACAAATATAGATGTTTATAAGCTTGAAATGATCAGAAAAGTCGTAAACACAATGGAATGTTTGGCGCCATCTGTCCCAGTGCTGCCTCCTAGGCAGCCGGTAGTAGAGTACCTGTGAGGTACCCCGTGGAGTAGCTGCAGCGGACTCACTACTGGTGGTCTACTGGGTACCTGTCAGTCACGTAGCAGGCCAACTGTCAGAGTACACTATAAGGATGGGTTACTGCGAATTAAACATACTGCTATCCATCCAGTGGTTTGTATACTTCCCAGTACTCTTAGTTTAAGGTACTGCATCAATAGTGCATCAAGGGGGTACCTTGGAATAAGCTAAGTACCCACAGGAGTACTTTGCTCTTGGGTTACACCGTGAGTTGGAATCTTGCCCTGTGTATTATCGCGCTTTCCCCCTTTAAAGAACGACACACCTTCATCACCCTTGTGTTTGTTTGACGTTTAATGATAGAAGTGCTTGCATTCGTTCAATTCGTTAAGAGGATTTTACATGATGGGTTTTTTAGGGTGGAGGCAATTCAATCAAGATTATCTCTCCCTAACGGATTGAAATTTGAAATATAACGAACGGCCGCGAAACTTTACAGATGGGGTTTGGGTGAAGGCATTCAATCCAGATTAAAAATGTATATACACTTAAATCGGGGCATCCTCTTTTAAAGAACGAATCATCTTCACCTTGTTTTGTGAGAAAATATGTTATTTAGAAAACCTGTAAAGAATTAGAGTCTGCATTCGTTTATGCAGCCCTTTTTATTGCGTTTTTTATGATTACAAAAATATCAAGATCTCGTGTCTCCTTTTACTGTGTTTTGCCTCTTAATTTAAACATAGGCTTTAATTAAGAATGATATCTTTAAAGAACGCCCCTCTTCACCCTTCTTTGTTTAGGAATATTTAGACAAAAACAATGCAAAAACATCATTGCGTTAAAGGTTTTTATAATAATTAAATCGACCTTCCCCTTTAAAGAACGACTCATCCTCACCCTTGTTTGTTGACATGTTAAATGATGGAACTGGGTTCGTTCATTGCGCTAAGGAGAAATACTAAAATCGGGGGCCACCCCTTAAAAGAATAACCTCTCACCCCTAGTTGTTTGTTCCACCACTTTAAAGAACGGACTCATCTTCACCCAGTTTGTTTGTTGCATGTTAACGTATGTGTGGAGTTTTTAATGTTTGGTTACGCAAAATCATTTAAATAACGACTATCTTCACCCTGTTTTGGTTGTGAAATTATTTTACTAGTAGTTATTTTAAAACATGTTAAATCATATTGATGGTGGGAAATGGGATACTGTCAATGGGTGTTTGATTGGAAGTTAGAGCGAAAATGTGACCCATTGTAACAATATACTATGTTTTTAGAAAACATATCAAATGATAAGAGTTTGTGTCCCGTCATCAATTGCATGAAGAAGTTATATATACTTAAATCGACCTTTTCCCTTTAAAGAACGACCTCAATCTTCACCCTTGTTTGTTGACATGTAATGGTGAGTATGTGTTAGAAATATTAAGAAAGAAAAACATGTTAAATAGAATATTTTAGCTTGTCGTCATTAATATTGTTAAGTACACTTAAATCGGATTTCCCCTTTACAGACCGACCCTCTTCAACCTCTTTGGTTGACATGTCAATTATATTCTGTATTCGTTCATTTGCGTTAAAAAAAAAAAATTGGAAAAAATAGTTAAAGAAAGGAAATGAAAAAAATAAATACTTAAATTGGGCCATCCCCTTTAAAGAAGGACTCATCTTAACCCTAGTTTGTTTGTTGACATGTTAAATGAAGGGAGGACGTGTTAGAAATGATTAAAAGATTAAAGAGCGTGGTATTGTGTGGGAATTTTAATGTGTGTTTACCTAAAAATCCTTTTAAAAGAACGACTAATCTTCAACACCCTTGTTTTTTTGAGCAACTAATTTTAAACTAGTAGTGATTTAAACCATGTTAAATTAATTAATGATGGTGGGAATAGATACTGTCAATGATTACAAACAGTGGCATGAATGGGAAAGGTAAGTATCGCTAAAAAACCGTGATGTTGTAATCCCCAAAGACTGAGACTCGTCCTCAGCCAAATAAGTCAGCTTTTCGTCATAATAACATCCAAACCAAACAATCCTTAAGCCCTATAGGGTAAATGAGAAAAATAGCGCCTTTCTTCTGATACCCAAACTTTTGACTATAGTGGCATACTGGAACGTAGAGCCATCGCGCCGGCCGCCGCTGCCACGGCTGCTCGATATAGGTTATCCGGAGGACGTCATTTTCCCCAAATAGTACATGTGGAAGGCGTAAATGCAGATTAATAGTGCAATGATGGGATACATCATGACGCGCACATGCCCTTTACATAGTGGGCATGAGAGAAATGGGATACTATCGGTGGTTTAAAAAATAAAGTGCATAATGGGAACGGGTATGACCGCTGCCACGCTGGCATCAATTGGTGATCAGGGAGGGACGGCACTATTGTCCTTGAAATGTGCAATTATGGGAAATGCCCGTTACATGGCGGAAATGCCGATTACTCCAGCGCTACACCTATTTATCTATACGAAATTAACAAGCCTATAACTGTTTACAGACAAGAAGACAAAATTCGAATTTCTTCCAGAGTCTATTGAATATGCATGTAAGATTAGGCATACATGCAATATTTAGGGCAACTTGGTTCAGGTGATATAAATCTCACTTTTTTAGGCAATCTGCTGGGATAGGTTGTGAATCACAAATGCCCCTTTAAAAAAAACCCTTTACCAGGACCCCGTGCTAGAAACAATTTCCTGAGCCTCGCACACCAGCAGTAAAAATTGCTTGCTTGTGACATGCTACCAAACACACTTCTGTGGACAGAGCAGCCAATATCAGGTACAATTTCTTGAAACGCCTTAAGGCAAGACATTATGCCTAGAAATCTAGGGAAGCAGGCTCTGGTCAGAATTGGTATGTCCCACTAGCCTTTCAGCAAGGGTCACCTTTACGCACTAACACCATGAAACCACTGAAGCTGAATCTGGGCTAGAAGTACCTAAGTTTGGGCAAAGGGTTTTGAATAATCATTGTATCCCCACGTACCTTATATGTGAAGAATTACAGGAATTATTAATGTTATGTTGTAAAAAAAAATTACTGTTCATTTTAATGTTTGACCATCTCTTCCCCCTTGGCTCTCTCAGACACAATAGTGTTAATATACAACATAATAATTAGAGCTCATTTCTGTGTAAAGACATCTTTGCTCTCTTCGTAATACATTTTCCATATGGCCATGGACAAAAGTTGTCTAAGGACAATTAGGTCATAATATACACTGCCCAAATGAGTAAACCACATAAGATAGTTGTCTGGCTTACACCCCCACCCCGCCCCCACAGACATGGACACTTAATAAAAACCAAAGAGTCAATACATGATCTTCTCTGTCCGTCGACATTAATTTTAATGAAATAATGGAACAACATAGATTAAAAAATAAAATAGTACAGAAAAAATTCTAAAATCTAAAAATGAACATTACATACAATCCATCTTTGAGAGACGGCTGCCAAAAAATCGTACATGACACCTCAAACTGTGAATAAAAGGAGGAAGCTACTGGGTAGGAATCAGCCTCTTGAGTTGAGCTGGAAGTTTATGTATTGTGTTAAAGAAAGCCAAACTGTCAGTGCTCCAACTGAAAGAGTCACATATTTGGAATAGTTACAAAATTTAGGATAAGTCGATAGATTCTCAAAGTTTATTTTTGTTTTCAAAACAAAGATTGACAGAATGGAAGGAAAACTGCTGTGTTCAAAGAGGGAAATCTCCATCAGGTATGTGTTTAAAAGTGTCTGTATTGACAGTATGACTAAAACATCTGAATTTGTCCTTAGGTTGGTTTTAGTCTTTTTTTATGGTTTTTAGGATCCTATTATTTTATTGCTACAGATATGCAAAATCCATTTTTTTATTATTTCTTTTCTTCCTTTTTTATAACATATGCTGAAATTACTGGATGTGCCTTTAACTTTGTTGCGTGTAAAAGGATATATGTTCCCCCCAGAGCCATAGTCCGGCGGCTCTCCATAATGACAAGGGAATAAGCGAAACTATGTTGCGTGAAATTTAACCGATCGGTCACTTTTCTTCACCACTGTAATGGTGGCATGAGTGCCTGGGGACCATAATCGGTCCTGCCACATGGGCCCACAAAGTATGGTCCGAGTGGTTTTTTTTGGGGCCATTTGTGACCCCCACCCCCGTTATTTTAAATTGGGGCAGTGCATTTTTTTTTTTTTGCTGTTTCACATATTTGCAATCTGCAGCAAAGGTTATCCAATTGCCAAGTTTGAAGGATCTAAGGGGTGTAGTTCTTTACTTTATGGCCCCTTAATATTGAATTTCACACACCGGTACATGTTTCTGAGTGACCACCCCTCAAATTTATTAAAATTGCGGTAGCGTGAAAACAAAAGAGGGACTACTCAAATTTTTCAGATTTTAGTTTCTCATGAATATCTTTCAATCACCAAAAAAGTACAGAAATCCACAAGTTGATGGTGTACTCGATTTTTGAATTGGCATGGAATGACCCCCATATATTTAAATGGAGGTATATGCCTACTTGGTGTTCTTTTCCTTTTGTTAAACTTAAAACACAAGCCGTGACGGAATAATGCAAAACATAATAGAGTCACACAGGTGTTCCTCCTTTAGCACACACAGACGCACTATGGAAGCAATCCCTATGCCCGCTGCTTTACAGAAAAACAAAACTTAAAATACTTATGAGTAACTAAAGTTAAATTTATCTACTGGAATTTTACACAATAAATCATACTAGAATTTCGGGTTCTCGGCTTTCGCGCTTGCTATAGTCAGATATAGCTGTGGGCCGCCCCTGACTTTGACCCACCCTGCCTGGCACTTGACCTTGATTCATCCACATATGAGGGATCGCATGGGCCCCTATGACCAAAGTTGTTCCACTTGAACTCAACGTTTTTCAATTGATGATTTACATTTTTTTTAGCCCATTTTTCAACTTGACCTCACATGACCTTTGACCTTTAACATGACCTTTGACCTCATCAACAACATATGACGGATCCCATTGTGCACCTATGACAGAAGTTTGTCAATGAAGTTAAACTTTTCGATTGATGTCAATTTTAAAAAACTTAACAATTTGTGACACACCATACACACGCACAACGGATTGCTAAGGTGGTCCTGCAGCTATAGCTGGCGGGCCCACAAACCGAACAGATGGTTCCCTGGTGCGGATTTAAGGGGGGCGTCCCCGGCGCGCGCCCCCTCTATTTTCTGGCAGAGTATAGGGCG
Source organism: Ophioderma brevispina (assembly GCA_023653785.1). Taxonomy (NCBI): domain Eukaryota; kingdom Metazoa; phylum Echinodermata; class Ophiuroidea; order Amphilepidida; family Ophiodermatidae; genus Ophioderma; species Ophioderma brevispina. The sequence goes on along the minus strand of JAMKCH010002923.1, from coordinate 5,701 downwards.
CCGGGCGCCTCATAAGGTGCCCTGGGCGCACTCTAATCTATAAATGGACTTCTTTAACGCACATGACCCCTTAATCTCCGTGTAGGCCCTCGTGTAGCTATATTTGTGGACGCCCAACAGACGCAGTATGCTCCCCCCGAACTGGGAACAAATTGCAAAATATGGGTCCCCAAAAAAATAATGTGCGCCCCCTCTAATTGAAAATCCTGTCTCCGCCCCTGGTTCCACCCCAAATCTACACGTTGACATGCAATCCAACACCCCATAGTGACCAACTCGTGATCAGAGGGTTGTGGGTTTGATTCCCACACCAGCACAGTCCTAGAAAAGTTTTCATCGTGGCATAGCTAGAATTTTAATAGGGGGGGGGCAGTCACATCTAATGACAGACAATTGTGGGTGTCCAGTAGCCTAAGGGGGGGGTCCAGGGGGCCAAAGCCCAGTTTGTGGGGAAGCCCCATGAAAATATTGGGGTTTTCACTTGCTTTAAATGTCTTTTGAGGGTTAATTCTTGCAACTATTTTTGTCAAATTTACTTGTCGCATGCTTACTATTAACTAACCTATACTTTGCCGGCAATCTGGCCTTCAAGCGCCCATGGACCGGTGAATTCTTCAAGTGACCAGACGGGCCTCATCTCACCGAGAAATCAATATTGGGTGCATGCCCACTCCCCCCCCACCCCCCGCTTACCAGAAAAAATTTTCCTTCTTTTAATGTGAGGGGTAAGGTCTGACCAATGAATTTCCCTCCTTACTACCAGTACTGCCACTGCCCATACACTGCATTGGCGGATTTAATAGTCAGAAGCCAGTGTCGACAGCTGCTGACAGGGCCCCCTAAATATTGGCTCTCAGGGCCCCTTGGACACACCTAATCGCACTAAAGTACAATATTGCGTTGCTTCTTTATGCTAAAGTGCAACCTAAGCTGCTGACAGGGCCCTTTTCCTTAAATCCGCCACTGATACACTGCATTGCTATATAGAAATCAAAGAAACATAATACACATTTCATCGTGAAGTGAAAAACATACCCTGTACAGCAATAAATATCTGAAAAATAGAATTATATCGCCTTTTAGACGATCTCCAGCAATTAATGTACAATAGTTTAGCAGCACATTATGAAACATCTCTATGTTAACTGTACACAAATTTAGCATTACATTATGAAACATCTTTATGTTATTCTTAACAGTGTAAAAATGTGCCAATTTTAGAATGATTTTCAAGAGCATGCAAAGCATATCCCTTATGAAGGCATCCACATTATATTTCTGGACTTTTCAATCCATACAGCTAGCCTTCAACTTAACTTTCACTTTCATGCAATAGATCATCATGATTGGGTTATATACCTTTAACTTACAAAAGTTGTCAAAAAGTTCTGAACAAATTAAAATATGACTCTTTGGTTTAGTTACGACAAATCACAATTGATCTCTTAAATTGATAATAAAACTTGGAAAGTTTTCAAATGTGAACAAATTATTTTTGTTTCAATCACGATTAGCTAATCCTTACAATTAAAACCAGATTATCCTTCAGCATGCACAGGTTTTTGTTACTTAACAAGATCAAGAATCAAGATTAGTTCAAGGGCCACAGTACAGCATACAACAGCTTTCCTTTATTTGCTTAAGGCAAGATTCCCAGTTTCAGGAGCAAAGTATTGCCTCGGAGGAAAGCCTCCGATGGAACATGTCGCACGCAAAAATATCTTAGCCGGCACGCAATATTCACATTTTAATAAAAAAAACCTCACACGGAACATTTATAAGCCGCACAGGAGAAATATTTAATAGCCAATTATAGTCTGATTTTTTATTCCTGTCAGTAAATGCATATTGTCGATGGTAAGAATGCATTTGGAGGGGGATGTGTTGAGATAAAAAAAAACTAACAGCTGAAATACTCAACTTTGTTCAACAGAATATGAAGCTTTAACCCATTTTGCATGAACTTTTTTGTATCGAATATGTAAAGGCTTCATACCAGATTCAATTGAATAGATTTTCGTAACGTGAGAGACACGCTATCGATTCCTTTGTTTGCCGTCAATCAAAGAACGGATAAAGTGTCATGAACATCAAGGCTGGGTGAAGAGGAGGATTAGGCCACGTAAATATTGTAGTTTGTTATGAGTGACTAAAACTCTAAACTACTTAAATGATTGAACCAAGCTGTCAAATATTATTTCTGGAACAAGATGAATAAATGTAAACGTGTAAGATTTTCTAGTATTCCTTAGTGACGTAAAAGAACTTTGGTGAGTAATAATTACTTACTCGTATCATTTTCTTATGTTGAATGCTTCAGAGTTTGTTGAAGTTTGATGTTTGGAATTTATTCAGTGGATTTGCTTTGTAATATTTTCTTCGTGAGAAAAGGGACATTTTTTTTAATTGTGGCCTAAATCTTATCCGGTACCGTGATGGAATTTCTATTATACTGATTGGGTAAAGTGTACAACCTCTCAGAACGAATGGAATCGTCGACACGTCCCAAAAACTTTTAATGAACTGACAGGAATAAAAAATCCTACTATAGCAGTATTGATCGATCAATGTCGTCTTATTGTTGGGATCACTCTTTGCCTTGGGGGCCGTATGTAGTTGCCGCTACTTTATCTCATTTGTAATAGTTTATTTAGCATTGGCCCTTCATTGCCCCACTTAAAATTTATGAGCCATCGTAATTGAGTTCATCTAGTAGACTGACAACAGGGCATTGAGTACCAATTACTGGATTCATTGCTTGTGAGGTTCACTTAAGTACGTCCACACGGAAGGAGGTCATTGTTTATTTCAGATATACAAGACCTGCACGGAACAATTTTAATAGCCTGCGCAGTTTATCGTTCCTCCACGAATATCTTCCTCGTGAAACGGAATCCCGCCTAAAATAATCCATTTTAATGTTGATATATTGTGAGGCAACCCTGAAGGGTAAGATCCCCTGACCAAGCGAATCTCACCCATTACCCACCAATTATGCCACTGTCCATACACTTTTGCTAGAAATCAAAGGGTAACATAATACATGTTTCATCAAAAGTAAAAAACATACCCTGTATAGCAATAAATATCTGAAAAATAGAACTATATCGCCTCTCACACGGTCTCCAGCAATCGATATGCAATTATGAAACGCCTTGTGTTTACGTAACTGAATCCAAGTAAAATATGTACAAATTCTAGATTCAAATTTTAAAATTATTTTCATGATCATACAAGCATGTTCCCTTTGCGTAATTTGTGATTTTCAAGTGCAATTTCAGATTGCCTTTGCCAACACTTAGCTTTCACTTTCCCGTAGCTTTCACCTTCTCTTAGCTTTCACCTTCCCTTAGCTTTCACCTTCCCTTAGCTTTCACCTTCCCTTAGCTTTCACCTTCTCTTAGCTTTCACCTTCTCTTAGCTTTCACCTTCCCTTAGCTTTCACCTTCCCTTAGCTTTCACCTTCCCTTAGCTTTCACCTTCCCTTAGCTTTCACCTTCCCTTAGCTTTCACCTTCTCTTAGCTTTTACCTTCCCTTAGCTTTCACCTTCTCTTAGCTTTCACCTTCTCTTAGCTTTCACCTTCCCTTAGCTTTCACCTTCTCTTAGCTTTCACCTTCCCTTAACTTTCACCTTCTCTTAGCTTTCACCTTCTCTTAGCTTTCACCTTCCCTTAACTTTCACCTTCTCTTAGCTTTCACCTTCTCTTAGCTTTCACCTTCCCTTAACTTTCACCTTCCCTTAGCTTTCACCTTCTCTTAGCTTTCACTTTAATGGCTGACTCAGAGATTTCAAAATATAATTTTTTTGTGAAGTAACTAAAAATCATCATCTAGAACTAAAGATAGTCACCTAAAATGCTGAATTCCAAAGTTAGAGATGAATCAGATTTTTCATTTTGATGCAGTTAACATTTATGCACAGTATAACATTGCCATAAGATACAGTGTATTACAAAAAATCCAGTTCCGGGATTTTATAACAAAGTTATGATTTCTATATGAAGGATTTCGATTTGAGCTTAATTATTTCACACAATGGACAAGCATTATGCGAATGCAATAAACATGATTTGTTTGAAAATTGAGTGTGCCCTTATCATGAAATCTCCGAGTTCATCTTTAACTTAATAACTGCCCTCCCCAAACCATTGTAAGTGGATCACTTTCTCTTTGATGTGCAAAGGAATAATGCGACATGGTGCTGGAAAATCAAAACTACATAACCATGTGAAGTTAAAACCAAGGAAAATTATTGTTACATTGTTTGTGCATACCAATTATAATATCATAAACCCGGGGGCATCAGTCTTCATAGACAAGGGGGTATCATCCGTGTCCAAGAATTCACGTAAAAAGGGTATTTTTTCAGGATCAGGCACGTTACGTACGTAACGTGAAAAGGGTCTAAAAATCACCGAAAATCAAGAAGAAGGGTTATATTTTCTAAATGAAGACTTACGCATTTAGGGTCCATATTCATTTTAGCATAACAAAAATTTAAAAAGTGCTCCGGGAGTCTATACTTGCCTTAAACCTGTGCTTTCAAATCCTTAATTTCCAAAATTTTCCTCGCTACGCGCGGTAAAGAAACCATCCACATGATTTCAGTACAACCCTATTAGTTTGAGATTGAAAAATGACAACTCCTTTTGTGATTGCCTCATTATGTCACCATATCAAAATTGTTCTATATCACTTACCCATGAAATGGACAATGTTTTAGCAATTGAAACTCATAATTTATCAGTCAATTCTAGGTTTATAAATTTCTTAAAATAACTTTTGGACATAATTTGGGTGCATAACTGCGCAGATTCGGCAATTTTTCAGGGAAAATGCTGATTTATCGCTGCACTGCAAATGCGGAAATAAGTGCCGAAAATAACGTTCTCTAAATGCGAATTCTCCCGGATCCTATAGACCCATAGAAAATGTCTTGAAAACTAAATACCCCAAGGTTTCCGCAACCCACCCGTGCCGCTTATGAACTCTCCATGAACACCTTTAATTTTATGATTAGTTAAAAAAAAAAACCTTACATGCATGAACTATTATTTTACTGTTTATACCGTCGAGCATTGGCCTATATGCATTTTAAAGTTGACCACTAAATAACAAATTGTCAAGTCCAATTTGCATGAGTGTTTCGGAAAGCAAACATTGCTTGGTATGGGTTTCGTGCGAGAGAGAGCGGCACTCCCTCCCGCGCCACTTAGGCCTACTATATGAATTCCCTGTGACACTTTAACCCATCAAGTCTGTTTACTTTTTATAAGCCCATTTATCATACCTATATTTTGCTATAGTGAATCAATTACAAATTTCAAATTATTTCTATCAAATTTGCATGAAAATGTGCGTTTGGAAAGTGAAGATTGCAAGCCCCCCTTTTTTTTTTTTTTTTTTTTTTTTTTTTTTTTTTTTTTTTTTTTTTTTTTTTTGTTGGATACGCCCCTGGCTCAAAATACATTTCCCCTTTTAAATACCTTTCCTCGGATATATCCTGGCTGAAAAATTAACTTTCCCCAGATATTTTCTGAATTACACCAAGCTCAGACAAGCCTCTCTGGTGTGCAAAAAATACACTGAAAGAATATGGTTTTGGGTTTTTACACATAAAGGGGTAATAATTGCATCAATTACTTGCTTAGGGTAGGGAGAAAGACAAATACTTGTTTAGGTTATGCAAAATTGCGCTAC